>JABUQX010017349.1:5000-17550 GCA_015478945.1 Trachelipus rathkii | reverse complement strand
TATGTTCAGAATTGTTGTCGATTCTCTCTGCTTTGGTACATGAGTGTAAACTTTATGTGTGTCAGAATTCGTTTTCGATACTCCTCAGTTTGTCATATGTCAGAATTGTTTCGATACTCTCTCTGACATATGGTAAAGTTTGTCATATGTCAGAATCGTTTCGACTCTCTCTGACATATGGTAAAGTTTGTCATATGTCAGAATTGTTTCGATATCTCTCTGACATTATGGTAAAGTTTGTCATAACGGAAATTGATAAAATCTCTCTCTGACATATGGTAAAGTTTGTCATGTCAGAATCGTTTTAAAAAAGATGGTATAAATTCTTCATGATATTTTACATTTAAATTTATGATTTTTTTTCTTAAACTTATTTTAAAACTACTTACAACTAACATGGAATATTTTTTTTATTTTTTTGCTTTTTTCTTAAACCTAACTTAAAACTAAAATGACTTTGAGTTAAAAGCCATACTTATTTCTATAATTTGCCTTAAAACCTAATTGTTTATATTATTTTCTAATATATATCGTTTATCATCATTTCTCGATAATGCTATTTTATTTACTTGTGTAGTATACAAATCATGTTTTTTACTTCGTATTAAATTTAGTTTCCTATATAGAGTTTCTTCCATAAATAATACTTTTTTATAGTCATCAATGTTAATCGTTTGATTGATAACGCTTTTCTTTATCCCTTCGGCTTTTAATTTCTTTATTTTCTAAATTTTTATAAGCATATAATTTTGCTCCTTAGTCCTACAAATTCTGTTATCAGTTTTCAGCTGTTTCATCTTTCATTTTACCCAAATACCTTTTTATTTTTTCTGAAATATATTTATGGTTCTTTTGGATAATCAGATGTATCGAACAGTTTTATATTCCTTTTCATATCTTTAAATCAGAGGTGGGCACTTCCGCTCTTTAGCCCACTAGTCCGCTAGTCCGCTCCGAGCGGAACTACCAGAATAGGTGCGGATAAGCGGAGGTGCGGGGTCGCCAGGAAATTAGCGGACTTGCCATGTGCGGATCAAAAAAAGTGTTCTATGTTTCTGAGCTTTATATGAAAATACCTGCATATTAAAAAATTAAAATATAGTTTATTAAGTATCTCCCTCTCTCGCGCTCTCTCTCTCGCTCGTTACTACAATTTCTCTCTCTATCTAAACGAGGGTGTTCTTGAATGAATGCCTATATATAGCATATATATAGATGTCGTCTTGTTTATAATTAAACTTCCAAAAATAATATCAACCTCCTTAAAGGTACTATATAATAAATAACATAATTTGATTTATAATTGGCTGAATGGCTTTTACCCTCATCTATAACCTTTAATGCTTCAATTATATTATTACTAATAAACGTCACTCAGAGTTTATCTAAAGTCAAATCTCCCTGTCTATCAACACTAATGATATATATATATCTCCTATTAATCCTCTTATATATAGTTAGGTATAAGTATATGTTATATCTTAAATTTAGATATATATATAATACATATATACTTATTATCTATGTACAGCGCTATTTATTTATATAGTAAGCCCCTCTATATACCCTCCTATTTGGGTTTTACACAGCTCGCTATTAGATATATACTCAATGATCACTATGATCACGCTCACTGCACATATATCCTGACAATCTAAGTGTGGTCTTCGTCTATGTCATACTCTAGCACTTGCTAACTCTCGCAGCTCATTTAATATGATACGGTTTGATAAGTTTTTTTCTAGATATGAATATGATGCTAGGAGAATACTTTCATTAATATAGTATTTCACTTATATACGTTATTTTTGGGGTAGAGTGTATATTATGTATTATTGTATAATATAGACTCTGCCCGAGCTGATAGTTAGATTACATTCAGTGCATTCGAACTTCTTAGCAGGAGGCTAACTGAATGGGGCCATATTCTGATGCTTACTAAAGTCTTGGACCGCTCAGACCATGTTTATAGGAGAGAACAGGTTGGTCAAAATATTACAGGATAAGTGTATGCAGATCTCTCTCATCCAAGCTCGTTGTGGATCTTAAATTAGCAATGGGTAACTATGCTGGAAGCGAACTATACTAGCACAGACTAACTTCCTTTTTTCTCACACACGGACATCTATCCCTCTTTCCGCATAGGCTCAGATTTTTGTTTGGAACTTGTTCATAAAAATATTAATACCACCCACTCAACACTATAAGTTCTTAGGGGGCTTTTTTGAATTAGATTTCTATAAAAAAAAAGACAGAAAACTAGGCAAACTCCAAATTTCGTTTATAATTATTTGGGGTTAGTCGCAAGATATATATTGGAGTGGCACAAAAGAATCGAGCTCATGTCCCTTATTACCATCTTCTTAAATTGAGCCAGTCTATATACTTTTTGAACTGTCAATCATTGGCGCTCTAATCTTGTCCTTTTTCAGAAGAATTGAGAGAAAGCAATGAGATTATTATGGAAAATGTGTGTAAAATATTCATTTCAATGAGTCTTGGTGGGACCACAAATAAAATTTTTGTAAGGATAAATGATGATACTAATTTTAGATAATTTATTATTAAAACTTTATTATTGTAGATGTAAAGTGCATTCATATTAGCGTGGGAGTACATCTGATGCGTGCCAAGTTGCTGTTACTTTCTAGTAGCGAGTTATTTTATTATGCATATCTATTCCAATATATAGAATACGTGCAGGTATGGAGCGTTAGCGGTTAACTACGTATCTTTAAAGGTAGAGATGTCTATGCGTTAAATACTACCCCTAATATAGCGCGCGCGCTCGCTCTTGCTTATTACTCTCTCTCATAGATATTGATACTAAATTGTAAGGGTATTATGCCTCTCTTAATTCTGTGAAAACCATTAATATTTGCTTTTTCATTCAGATAGATTTCTTTTTTATATGATTTATAATTATAGTTATTTTGCATTTAAAGTTTTCTTATTTTTTAACTTACTAATAATGTGATTTCTGCTGTATGCTCTCAGGCTTGATCAAGTCGGAAACTAGTTTTTTTTCATAATGGTACTAGTACATAAATAACTGAGAATATTTTAAACGATTCAAAATTTGGTCTTATTTTACTATATTTTTGAGCTGTCTTCATTTTATTCATCTAGTCGTACATCATCATCTATTTCTTATATGTTATCACATCGTTTTACCAAACACTGAGATGTTCGGACGAACATAGAAATCCCAATGAACGTCTGTGAGACTGCGCGTGTATGATTATTTTTCTCAAATTTTTTTCCTTATTTTTATTAAATTAACTAAATGACTGTTTTATTAAAAGGGTTTTAAGTAATCAATGTTATATACAAGTTTCATCTTTATCGCTCTGATCAAATTCTATTATTCTATGTATTTTCGTTAGTTTCAAATCCTATAAAAATTTCAAAACACTGTTATTAAATTTCTATAGTGTATATAATATATTTTTCTTTTATTATTTCAAGTTTGGAACTAAATTTTGAAACTTTATCTAATTTTATATTTTCTTGCATGCTTAAAGGGATATGCGTTTTGTAAAATTTTGCTTTATAATGAATTTTATATCCGCCAAAATATTATCCTTTTTTTATAGATTCATCTCACATGATGGCAAAACATTATAATGGATAATAGTTTTTCATCCATTTTAATTCCCGTTAGTACAATATACTGAGACTTGCCCAACCATACATTAATTATTACATCTAAATAAATGTAATCTAACTATGCGGTTTATATTTTATCATAACTTTCTGTGAAATATATATGGATTTAGCTTTCGGCATATCTATGTGTATATGTTAAGTACTGATTCCTTCCCAATCCCACCTTTTCTTATCATTTAGACATAACTATATCCGGATCTTTATATAAAATCTAATTTTTTAACTTTACCGTTCTTTGTTAAATATATAGCATCCCAAAAGGATAAACCTGGAGATTGTAAATAACGTGCTGATTTAATTGTTATATATAGTATCTATAACAAGTTGTATCTCATATAATTTTCAAACACATATCGCTTAATTAATATATTTTCTACAGATTGTTAATTATTTAACTTTCCACCAACACATAGTATTTCTTTATGATTAATTTTATGTTGTAATTCATGGCAATGTTTGTAGTCCTTGTTTGTTATGTCTTCATTATTTCAAAATATTATTAAAATTTCTCTTTTTTAATGTAAATTTTCATGATTAAAATTGTAAACGTAATGAAAACAACGAGAGTAATAGAAATTATCCTTTACGTTTTAGGTAGCTGAAACTGTTCATCTTGATAATATTGTATAAATTCATTTAAATTTTCATTTTATCTAAAATTTTGATGCCAGATTTAGCTTAGGGACGATGACATAATCTAAAACTATAGAGACATCTCTAATAACATTCTTGTTGAGATTGTTCCTTCTTATATCAACGTTTATGAACTGAACTGAAAACATTAGCTAGGACAATCCGTCATGAGACGGCTTACCTTGAATTCACAATTGGTACGTCCAATTCTATGTTTAAGAATATATGGCAATCGTATTTAGATTAGTTATGTATGCTAATTAATTATTGATAATAAATTTATAGGATATTCTAATTTATGTGATAAAATTACAAACTTCTATATATGGCAGTAGTCCTCTATATTTCTCTCTGTTATAAAATGATTTGGTCTCTTCTTGGAATCGTTTTTGTAATATTCTCTTTTATCATACATAACATACGGTTTGCATTTTTCGTGTTCCATTATCTTCTTCCGATAGTTAAATTCAATGGGCTTTGTTCATTAATTTAGTTAATTTATAATTCAATTGATTCTTGTAAATTGTTTAGTCTACATGATAAGACCCATTCATCATTTTTATTTATATTCAGTTAATTTAGAAATATTCTACTAGCTCACATTTGAAATAATTTATAACAGCAACCATCTGTTTGGCTGTAATGTTTCTGTATTGTTAATAGGTATAAGAGTGTATTGTTTTCTCTTCTCAGATTGTATTTGGATATTTACGTAATGTGCTTTACAAAATCATGGCATATTTTTTAACAAATGGATGTCTGAATTGTTTTAATATTACGTTATTGAACTTGCCTTCACTGATATATTCCATTACTACCAGGTATTATTATGGATTACATTCTGTTGATTTATATCTTAATTTCTTTTATAAAACTATGCAAACAGAATCGACATGGATTTAGTTTTCTCTTTATGCTTTTTATCTAAGAATGGACTCAAATGTTTCATCAGTATATAAGGCGTATTGTTTATTCATTTGATATTAAAGAGTAAATCAACATGTTTTTTAGTTTTTCTCAAATTATTGTTAATTCTTAAAGGAGTTATTTTTTTATTATTATTTTCTCTCTATACTCTATCTAGTTCAATATACTTGTTAAGTCTTGAGATACATCGTTCGGTTCCTTCACAATTTTATAAGTTAATTGTATTTTAATTGACTGCGGAAAATTAATAATTCCTTTCCAATTTTGATAATTTATTTGAGATGCATAATTATATAATATATTTTTTGATATCGCGTTATCTGAGATATTTCATTTATGAATTATATAACAATCAAGATTTGCTATACACCATTGTTAATATATCACTCGTATAATCATTTTAGTTATATCGCTTGATAAATTAATCAAGCCATAATTTATTTGTGCTTTTATATTTAGCTGGAGTTTCAATATGTGATTTGATCCAGATGGATATATATATGTATATGCTATCTACATTATCGAATCTAAAAGTTTATCATAATTCTTCCTGATCTTTTTTATGCTTTTGCATATTATATAATAATAGTTTTGTGCTATCAATTTATAATTGAAATTTCAATTATCATTGAATTAGTATCTTTTAGTGTGGAGAATTATGTGTTATACTTTGTCATGGAAAGGCTATTAAACCGCAATGTCTAATTGAATAACGTTTATAGTATTTCTGTTTCGTGCCATCAGGTAGATAAAATATTTTTATAAAATGAAAACATAAAAATATCTCAGAGTTGCCTTTCATGTTTTTAGATTTGCCTTATATTTGTCATTATTGACTTCTCTTCAATTTTTTTTCTGAATTTACTTGACACCTTCTCAATATTCTCGGATCAATAGTTTTTATATTAGTATAACAATACGCTTTAAAATTACCTTGAATTCCTTCTCGACAATTTTGTAATCACATTGCATGGAATTTCTTTTTATTACTATTAACATTATATTTTTCTAGATATAATTTTAATGGTTATTATAACTTGACCTCGACCTTTATGTGTGGATTAGAGTGCGCACGTGTGTATTACTTATTTTATTAAAAATTAATTCAAATTAAGCAATGATTGATTTGTGTTTATTCACTGTTTACTCCTCTTATTAACCTGATGAATTTTATGAGAAGTTCTATTTAATTTCGAAGCTCTTAGGATCTCACAATGTTAGTCATTTTTATTATATAGAGTATTTTATTAATCATAAATAGTCAACAATTATTGGTGGGATTCTACTATATTGTCCCAGTCTTTGCAATTTTATTATTAGATTTTTATTATAAGTCCGTAATTTATCGTGTTGATTTTTTATTTTTTATCCCCTTTTAAGTGATTCTCTTTCACATTTCATATGGGTCAAATAAATAAAATAATAATTATCATATAATTTGCCCTAAACAAACTACATACGTAATTCTTTCTTCAATATCTTTTGCCTCTCCTAAAATTTTCTGTGTTCTCTTGATATTTTTAAAATAGTTTATTAAAATAAACCTAATTGTTCCACCTAAAAAGATAATAATTCTTATAAAATAATAAGAAGTGTCGCGCGCATTCTCGCATTTGTCTCATGAATAAAGGATTACTATAAAATATCTCTTGTAAAGCGAAAAAATTGTGTAAAGATAAGAAACTTCTTTAGACCCAAAACTAAACACTACAAAATTGAAAATGTACTTTCTGAATTCCGTAGATCTTTTTTCTGGTGAATTCTTGTGTAGTACAAAGAATGAATCTTAGTTTTTCCGGAAAAATACCGCTCTATTTGTGAAGCAATTTGGTGAAATTTTGTATATATGTTCACTTTCTTGATAATATAATAGATAGAATAATAAGATAATTCGAAACAAAAGTATGTCGTATTCAGATATTTTAATCTAATACTTTCGTTTCCGAATATCAACCGGACATTTTTTTAATTAGTTTATAATTTACATAAAAGTTATTATTTTTATTTAACGTAATTAGAAGTAAAATAAATATATATATACTATTTTTTTTAACATTGAATGTCTTTAAGGACTTTTAGTTAAATGTACTTATAATTATTTTATATATAATTTTATTATTATTATATATTATATTATTATTATTTTATTTAATTTATTATTAATTCATTGATTTATTGTTTGTTTGTTATTACTTTGCTGCTTTATAGTCCTCAATTGTAGTAGACTGTTTTACTTCTTCTTAAAATTTCGGTATCCGGTTCAAACTATGGTTCCATCATCTTAAATTAGCAAAGCTCCGAACCCTGTTCCATCATTTTTAAGTTATTCAACCGACTCCGGCTCAGGACACTTTAATTTTATTTCATAGTTACAAATAATATAAAAGAGAACCCCTTAAACCTTTGACCATAATCCACGGAAATATGTGGAGATGTATGAGGAATTCCTGGGTGCATCTTCTCTAGTTCTTTTACCTGTTGAGAATGTACGTTTCATTAGTTACTTAAAATTATAATTCTTTATTATTTAATTTCTTTAGTAGGTCTAGACCCCTAGACTAATTAACAGAACTTTTTTTTTTTTAATAATGATGATGAACATACGATTGATTTCATATGGATGGTGCATGGAAATTTTAAGAGAGAGGAGCGGGATTTAGGTTGCTAACCTACATCCAAGTATATAACTCTATCTCATAATTTAAATAAAAAATATTAACTAGTTTTTATGTTCGGAACTTTTAAATAATTATATTATAAAAATCTTTTGAATATAGATTTAATTTATTTATCTCATTTGTCTTACAAATTTATCAAAATTACTTGTAAAATGACACTTGTTTCTTAAATATGCTGTCCTGTTCTTGTAGAAATGGGTTATTATTTTTTTATTATTTTTTTTACTAGGTCGTTAGGAAATAATGTATTTAATAATTTTCCGTGGTAAAACAATATTTTTAAAGTAACTAAATATTAAATAATAGGCCTCTGTAATCTATTTTAATAATTTTAAAGGTAAAAATTTCAAATGCTATTTTGCTCTCGCTAAAAAAGAATCCGGCCTCCAAATTCCATATTAATATTTGTCTATGGACGAAGTTATCAATTATAAGGACAAAAGCAGATTTTCACCGATTTTCATGAAACTTATGTGCTATGTTTAAAATTATCCGTAATGAAAGAGAAGGGATAAAAAAGGGGGTAAGAAATGAGTTTCAAAAAGTTAAAGTCTCAAAATTTCATATTTAAAGTCTATTTGGTGCCCGATGCTTTTAAAATTATTTTTATAGGCTTATGTAGACTTATGGTGCTGAAGCTATATCTTATTTTTCCAGAACTCACGGGTCGGGGGTAGGGGTGGTGGTGCCTCCCCATAGACAAATGTTCACGTGCCATGCATTCATTTAGTACTGAAAATTATTATATATGCCATTTACTAACGATCTACCAAAAAAAAAATCTACCTAAATTTAAAAATAACCCATCCTTATAACATCATAGGTAAAAATTTATGCTCCATTATCACTACTGAAAGGTAGAGACCAAAAAATTTTTTTCCTTTATTTTAAATTTGAAGGTTTTACAAGGGGGCTATCCCAAATGTTCGACAAGGAAAATCTTCACAAGGATATTATAAATGTTTTTCACTTGTCCAAAACGTCGACAAACAATACACAAGTTGAAACTGATGAGAAAAAAGGTCGACACCATTTTTTTTTGAAGAATGACGACGATTATGGTATAGATCCGTTCACAGAAAAACTAATCATCCGCTCCAAAATTTAAAAATTATTTTTATATAAGTTATTTTTCATATATCGTTTTTTTTTTAATTGAAAGAAAATGTTTTTTAATGGGTAACTCTAAAAATAATTTAAATGGTTTGTCAAATTTTTTTTTTTTTACTTTTTGAAGTATTTTGAGTTTGAAAACGAGGAACAATTCTAAATTAGGAGGCGTTTTTCAAATCAATAACTGAAAATGCCCTATAAACTGAAGAAATTTCCGGTATATTTATATATTATAGCAGTTATTTAAAATAATTCTTCTTTCAAACTTAGGTTAGGTTAGGTTAGGCTAGGTTAGGTTAGGTTACCTTGTTATAGTTCTTCATTATGTCACTTTTACCAGTATTTTAAATTTGCGCCTCCTCATTTATACTTGTACCGAAAACTATATTTAAAAAATTTATATTTAATTACTTTAAATATAATACCTAATTTAATTTATTAAATATTTAATAAGAAAAAAAAAATATTTATGTTTATTTGCCAAACTTACAGAAGTTTTAATGATAATACGGTACACTATTAAAACTGTTAACTCAATACTCAAGTCTTTAGCTAAGGCTAGGACAGTTTTTAGAAGATAGAACATAAGTTATGTAAAAAATACATAAGGATAAAATGAATGGAAATTAGACAGAAAATATTATTTTAAATTAAAACCGTATATAGAAGGAATAGTACAGAAAAAAAGATAAGAGAAACAAGAAGCCCCAAGAACAAAGAAGATATACTAAACAATAAGAAAAACAAAATTTAAAAAAAGAGATAATCGAATCTACCTTTCTTTTGAACATTTCCCTCTCTCTCGACAAGGCCAAAATAACAGCCCTTTGACTCGATGCCTTATGATGAGACAGTGCCAATGCCTGCTGTAGATTCAGGTTCTCTTCTCGTAATATTTTTATTTCCTCTTCGACCCCTATCGACGAAGACTCTTGACACATGACGTCATCACCAATAATTTCGTCTGTGCCATTAGTGCCATTATCATTGGTCGGGTGGCATAAATTTATGTCTTTATTATTATCACCTCGGCATTCGTCCACTTCCAGGTCGGCTATACATTGACCAGCCTTTATCCATATAATATAATATATATATATATATATATATTATATATATATATATATAATATATATATATATAAAAAATATATATTATATATTTTATATAAAATATATATATATATATATATTATATATATATATATAATAATATATTATCAGACGCTCGGACTCCTACACTCGTTGCTCAGAAAAGATCTAATGATTTATAGAAACGATCAATTTTTGCCAAAGTTTTTCAAGTTACGATAAAAAAATTCTTCTTATTTCTTCGCAAAGTTGCGTCAAATAAATGCAAATAAAATTATTACATCAATAACTATAAAAATTTTATTGAAAACTTAAAGGTTATAGGTAAGCATTCAACGTTATAATTAAACGCTTTTTTTTTTTTTTTTTTCCTCTCCCCAGTAAAAAATGGCGACAGTTCGTGCTCAAATCGAATAGCGAAGATAGTGTCCTCGTTTGATTTAAAAGTATAAATTGTTCATAAATACTTATGTTATTAAATATGTAAATTACTATACATAATAAATAATATTTTATAACCAAAGAATATTATAAAAATAAAATAAACAATACTAGAATACTTAACAGTAATAGAACAAAAAGACTTCAACACTAAATAATTATAGTTAAATCATGGAATCAAACTCTAAATTAAAGAAAAGACGTTTAGATAGGAAACAACTCAATATTTAAGTTAATATTATATTAATAATATATATATATATATATATTTATATATATTATATATATATTATATAATATATATATATATATATATATATATATAATATATAATATATATATATATATATATATAATAAAGGTAAATATATATCATATATATAATATATACTATATATTTATATATATAAAAATATTATAATAGTTATATATTATATATATATATATATAGTATATATATATATATTAATATATTTATAGTATTATTATATATATGTAGAGGGGGGGGCATTTTCGTTTTACTCAAAAAAAAAGAAGTTTCCGGTATCGTTACTCAGTTACTGGGAAAAAGTAGTTTTATCGTTATTCCGTTTCTTTGAAAGGAAAAGTAACGCAGCCGCCGTACTCGCGTTTCTTTTTAGTTTTGGACTATGACATTTATTACGGGTACTTTAGGTAATTTTTGGTTTTGCGTATATAAAATTTTCATCTTCATTCATTATTCATTTAAAAAAATCATCAGCTTTCATGTTGAGCCAATGAAGCAAAATTTCGGTAAATCTACATTTTACCAAGTAAATATTTAATTGCACCAGGCCACATTTCCTGCCTATTCACAACTCTCCTTACTACACTTCTGGCATTCATCCATTCCCTTTTTCATCCAACATATATACTAAAATATTCGTAAACTCAGACACTTTTTTTTCCAGCTGCTCACAATCTAACATAACTTCACCATTTGAGGACTGTCCTCACTCACAGACATAACCTTACCTCCTTATCTACTTATTTCACCTATCAAACATCTTCCTTTTTCACAACCCCTGCAAAATGTCTCTCTACCAATCCTATATCAAACTCTCGTTCAGAATCACGCCACACAAAAAACCAAATCATCCGCATATATAATAGGTAGGGCATCCCTCCTTTTTCTTCCATTCTCCATCATTTTTCCACCTAACACTATCTCTTGCCACCCCACCTACAAATTCTTTCATAACCCCATCCCAATACAAATTAAATAAACAAGAAACATAACACATTCCCTGCCTCACTCCCATTTTATTAATATTAAAAAAACAAACACTTGCAAATCCGGTGATTTTGACACAACGTTTGCTATTGTCATACATACTTTTGATTAAATTCAGAAGCTTACCCACACACCATATGTCAATAACACCTTCCATAGAGCTTCCCTGTTAATCATATTATACAGCCTTTACATATCCAAAAAACCTAAATACAATTTATTCTTCTTCTCCCTCATTTTCATTTATCTTTCTCAATCATTTGTTTCCAATTTAAAGATTTGATCAAACACCATTCCTTCTACCACTATAACGCCACCCTGTGTTCTTCACATCATTTTCCTTTCAGTCACTCGGACGCACTCTCTCGTCCAAAATACCAGTATATTATCTTCCCTATAACACTCAATAACTTAATTCCCAGTAAATTCTTACAGTTACCCTTATCTCCCTTTAACCCTTAATCTAACAGGTAACTATTACTGCCTCTGCTTCCAATCCTTTGCAAAAAACTGAACCCTCATAAACGCCTTGCTACACAACTTCCAAATCCAATCAATCACATCTCGCCTTCCTTTCCTTGATCAATTTCACCGCGTAATTTTTTTCATTCTATACCTGAAGATTTTACCCCATTTCTTTCAACTTTTTCTTGCCTCTATCCACCTCCTCCCTTAATAATGGACTTCATCTCAAAAATACTATTCCTTCTTGCACCATTCAAACTAACACACACATTCACTAT
>JABUQX010017348.1:0-32663 GCA_015478945.1 Trachelipus rathkii | reverse complement strand
TTAATATTTATTATTCATTGATTATTATTATTCTTATTATTATCTATTTATTATTCTTCCTTTTTCTCCCAGCCTACAATCATCCAACTGATCGAAGAAATGTAGTAGAGGAAATATGACAAGTCGAAAAGAAGATCAGCCTTACCGCATCCCTCTATAGTTATTATTGGAACTCGTCTATAAGAATCACCCTAGTTCCGCTGATCGCGGACGGACATTCACTATGAATATCATCAGTGTAGATAATTCCTGTTCTAATTGGGCAAACCATACCCCCCTCACAAACCAGCCATTCACTCCTATTACACCTTTCCTCTCGCCTCTGGACAAACTCACATTCCTTTCCCTTCAGACATTCGTTCACTGACCAATCCACTTTTTTCTATCGGTCTTCCCAGTGGATCGATCCAAACACTCACACTATACATCCGCTTAGCCAACCGACTGTCATTCATCCTTTCCTATAGCCAAACCATTCTCAGCGTTCACTTTCATTTATTCTGCATTACCCTTTCTTCACACCACAATAACTGCTTTCTCTTACTTTCAGGAAGTTATCATTGCTTTTCACCACCTTTACCGCCCTAGAATACTTGTCCATCTGAAACACGTTGAACTTTAGATCTAATACCTCATTTTTCAGACCATGTCTCACTACGTATACATTTAAACACAGGCAACACCATAACCTCATGTAAGACCTAGCGCACCTTCAGACTAGTCCCTTACGATTTCACCAACATTACCTGTGCAAATCCAATCTCCTCCATTCACACACCTTCTCACCACACTCGCATCATTCTTCCACTTTTTATCCAACATATATCCTACATATTAAAAACTATACATTTGTATCAGCTACTCCACACATCTAACTAAATTCACACCGAGGATTGTCCTCACTTACAACCCATAATCTTACTCTTATCTTTGTTTACTTTCAAACCCCTCGCATTTTTACACACACCCTGCAAAATCCTTCTATACCAACTCTCTCAAACTCTTCAGTCACCACACAAAACCAAATTCATCCGCAAATAATAGGTAGGGCACCCTCCACTTGCCTCCATTCTCCAGTCATTCCTAAACACCATTTCCCTCCACCCCCATCTCTAATTCTTCTCATAACCCCATCCAAATACACAATTGAATAACCAAGGGGCATAAAAACATGCCCTGCCTTACTCCGCTAATTAATTATTTTAAATCAATCACTCATTGCACCAATTTATTCTTACACACGTTAACTTCGTCATACATACTTTGATTCCATTAATCAGAAGTTACCACCAACACCATACATTGACTAACACCTGCCATAGGGCTTCCCTATTAAACCTATCATGCGCCTGTTGCAAAGCTATAAACCTAATACAATTTATTCTTCTTCTCGTCATATTCTCAATTTATTTATTCAAGTAAAAATTTGCATCCACCACCCTTTACACTCCTAAACGCACCTTGTTTCTGCACCAATCAGTCCTTCGAGTCACTCTTACGACTCTTTTCCGCTGGCGATGATAATATCTTCCCCTTACACACTCAATAAGCTAATTCCCTATAATTTCCTACAGTTCACCTTATCTCCCTTACCTTATTATAATGGTTACTATACTGCTCTCGCTCCAAATCCCTCGGAACACTTATACCCTCCAAACTCTATTACACAAACTATCAAAAAGTCAAATCATCACCCATCTCAGCCTCACGTTCTTCATCATCTTCACCAGTAATTGTTGAGAAAAACTAGGCAGGAAACTATCATGAGCATTCTCACTTCATATCCAATTACCCTCCTCCATTGCTTAATACTTCATCCACAAAATACCTATTCCTTCATGCATCATCAAACTCACACACATTCACTATTCACCTCTTCATTACTGTTAATATTAACGAGATTTTGTGTTCTCTCTTCTCCACACTCCCCTCACATCCATTTTCATCAGTTACAAAAGCACCATCCATTCATTATTCTAAGCAGTCCCCTCATCTCTATTTTAACCTTTTCGAGCTTCTTCCCAAAAAGCTCTATGCCCTTCTAAGTCCCCACTTATATCCTCCTTCAACTGTCATTACTTTTCCTTTCTCCTACGATAATACACCTCTTTAGATATTCCTTTTTTCCTCTTCTATTAAAATGAAATTTTAATATTATTCCTTTTGAAACCTTCATATTAATATTAGTATATATATTAACTAATACATATAATATATTATATATATATATATTATATATTAGGTAAAATTATATACTTATATATACTTACTAATTAATTATTTATATAATTAATAGTAATATATATATATATATAATATATACTACTTAAAAATATTTTATATATTAGATTCTTTCCGGCGAATATCCTTAACCAGCTCAAAAGATTCTGCTTAACTTTGAAGAAAGCAATAAAAATTTAAAAACTGGTATGCATTGAAATTAGGGTTTGTCTGGCCCGCTTCTTGCAGAGCCGTTGGAGATGTCGATGCTTCGGTATCAAACATCAAAATGGAGACGGACATTGGGAAAGTCGATGCTTCGGTATCAAACATCAAAATGGAGACGTTGGACGTTCCGGAGGTCGATGCTTCTGTATCAAACATCAAAATGGAGACGTTGGACATTCCGGAGGTCAATGCTTCGGTATCAAACATCAAAATGGAGACGTTGGACTTTCCGAAGGTCGATGCTTCGGTATCAAATATCAAAATGGAGACCCGACGCCGTTACAGAAAGAGATGAGGTTCAAACTTAGGGCACATAAGTGGTCATTGTCAAACTTTAGTTTTTTTTGTTTAATAAAAGTCTGTCCAAGCCTTAGGAATGGTTTTAATTCTAATAAGATTAATAATGTAAAAATAAATTTGCTAATTTTAATTATTATTTTGTACACTGTGTGTACACTACACCAGCGTTTCTCAACCTTTTAAGTCTCGCGACCCCCGAAAGTCAAAACGCATAAAGTTAGTAACCTCGCGACCCAATAATTACCCCATATATATATATATATATATATATATATATAAATCCTATATATAGTTATATATATCTATATATCATATTATAATATATATATATATGCCATATGTACCATGTAATATAATAATACATAATGATATTAATACTAATAATTTGTAGATATTTGTCAATACAAGCCAAGGTATAATTTCTACCCCTGGCAAGACGTTCGAATATAGCAACAGCAACTATGCATCTGGCCAGGCAAGTATTGTAGAAGAAGTGATCAAAATGAGTTTTTCGATAGATGTATGCTGCTGTAACTGCTAACTGTAATAGCAACAACAACCTTAACTAACCAACTGGCACCCATAACAACAATAACTATGCTAATATATATATATATATAAAGATTCCTTAATAAAGATGCTTTTGATGTATTAAGTATATGTTTTTATTTTATTAAAGGCATCTTCTCCACACCGCAACTGTAACATTTGATTATAAATATTTTATTTTTTTTGATCCACCGCGACCCACCGTATATCCGCTCGCGGCCCCCTTGGGGGTCGCGACCCCCCGGTTGAGAAACGCTGCACTACACTAGTTAAATTATTTTGTCTCGTTATTTTCATATGTATTCAGAAGAGTTACCATTAGTTTTTTTTGTATGCTATTTGAAAAGCAATGTTCTTTCCATGTATAGGAACATTATTATTATTATTTATTATTATTATTATTATTATTATTATTATTATTATTATTATTATTATTAAACATGTTTTTGTCCAATATATAAATGAATGTGATATAATAGTGATAAATTAGGTTAGTGTTTTTTTTTATACAGTCTTTAACCGGTGCTAAGAACAAACTCGTTACCTATCATTAGTATTTGTATTTTTATATAGGCTATAACCGTGTCAGTTTGTTTTTTATAAATTTTATAGAGAATTTTTTTTTATTTTCATTCCAGTTAGTCTTCCTTGCTCCCTCCCCATTAAATTTCGCGAATGTTCTTTTTTGTTTCTAATGTAGTAAGTGGTGGTGGTGGTATCCATTCAGCCAAAAGTTTTTGTTCTTGTCTTATTTTGTCTCTGAGCTCAGAAATATTTCATATTCTTTTGTTTAATCATTTTCTTATTTTGGAGTGTTGCAAGTCACTTTTCATAAAAAATATTTGAATAGTTGAGGGAATTCGAAAAAGTTCAAGAACTTAAAGAATTCCAACAACTTGAAGAGTTACAACACTTCAAAGATATTAAAGATTTTATATTTCAAGGAATGCAAAGAATATTTTAGTTTGTTTGAAGAATTTCTTACTCTCTTTCTTCACAATGCAAATCATTTGGTGGTTTTATTATACGATAAGAGAATTTACAGATTATTTTAATGTTCAATACTGTACGTTATATAATATTTTATTATTTCGTCCAGGGTTGGCACTGATTAAATCAAATTGATTTAATCGTTGATGTAAAATGTCAATGATTTTTGCCAATCATGATTTTGTTGATTTGGGGGCAAAAATTTTTTTTTTTCTGAGTGTGGTATTCCTGATTATACCTGATTAATGATAAATATGTTTCATCTATACAATGAAGCAGATTCAAATGTGTGTGGTTTCAGGGATTTTTTTAAAAACAAATAAATAAATTAGTTCATAGGATCATTATGGGAGAGTAATAATAATAATATATATATGTATATATATATATATATAACATATGTATATATATATATAATAACATATACACTCAATATATATATATATATATAGTAATATATATATATAACTCTTATATACTTTCTTCTGCTGCTATATATATACCATAATAATAATAACCTTAATAACCAACCAACCTTAATATGTATATATAACCAATAACAGCAATAACCTTTGCTGTATATGTAATATATATATATATATATATATATATACTGTATATATAGCAGCAACACTATCACTTATATCCATCATATCCTCTTTCAGTTTTTTACTAGGTCCTGCTGCTATATATATATATAACCATACATAATATCTATTATCATATGCTTATAGTCTTCCTCTACCCTCACTCGCTCATCCATATATATATATACTCTTTCTAATATATATATATATATATATATATATATATATATTGAAATTATAGGGAATAAGTTTATTGAGTGTTGTAGGAAGGTATGTGCTGTTACCGGTTTGAAGGTGATCAGTGACTGAGGTTTGGTTGGTGAAGAGTACCAGGTGCGTTTGGGAGTGGTAGAGGATGTGTGGATCAAATCCTTATTTGAAACAAATGATTGAAAATATGAGAGAGAAGAAGAATAAATCATATTTAGGTTTTATGGATTTACAACTGGCGTATGATAGAGTTAATAGGGAAGCTTTATGGCGGGTATTAGTGATATATGGTGTTGGTGGTAGGCTTCAGTTGGAATCAAAAGTATGTATGACGATAGTGAAGCGAGTGTAAGAATAAATAGTGTCAATGGTGATTGGTTTTTAGGTTAATAACCCAGGTGGAGACAGGTTGTGTTATCTGTGCCTTGGTTCAATGTGTGTATATGGATGGGTTATGAAAGAATTCGAGGTAGGGGGATGGCAGGAAATAGTGTTAGAATGATGGAGAATGGAGAGGAGTGGAGGGTGCCCTACCTATTATATCCGGATGATTTGGTTCTGTGTGGCGAAGCTGAAGAGAGAGGATTTGAAGTTGGTAGAGAGATTTGGCAGGGTATGTAAAGGAGGGGTTTGAAAGTAAACGGGAATAAGAGTAAGGTTATGGTTGTGAGTGGGGACAGTCCTCAGTGTGAGTTATGTTAGTGATGAGCAGCTGGAGCAAGTGTCTGAGTTTTAAATATTTAGGGTATGTGTTGGATGAAGAGGGAACGGATGATGCAGGCAGTAGGAAGTTGTGAATGGCAGGAAGGGTTGCTGGTGCAATTAAATCGTTGGTGAATGCAAAAGGGACTAAGTCTTGGTGCGCTAGAGTCTTACATGAGGGTATGTTGTTACCTGTGTTATTGTATGGTAGTGAGACTATGGTCTGGAATAAGAGTATAGATCTAAAGTTCAATGTGTTCAGATGGACAATCTTGGGAGCATGCTAGGTGTGAAAATTAATAAGTAGGAATGAACGTATTGAAGTGGTGTGAATTGCCAGAAGAAAGGGGTAAATGAGAGAATAAATGAAAGTATGTTGAGATGGTTTGGTCATGTGGAAGGATGAATGAAAGTCGGTTGGTTAAGCGGATGTATAGTGGAGTGTGTTGGGAACCGACCGACTGGGAGACCGAAAGTGGATTGAGCCGGTGAACGAATGTCTGAAGGAGAGAGAAATGTGAGTTTGCAGAGGCGAGAATAAAGGTGCATGATAGGAGAGAATGGCTGGGTTTGTATGGGGGCATGGTTGTGGCCCACATGGGCCAAGAGATGAACCCTTACATTGTTTCGTACCATAGTGAGGTCCGTCGCGGTCCCATGATGCTCTAGGGTGGATTTTTCTGTCTGTGACGAGCTCTCACTAATTAATGGTACAGAGGGGAGGCAGTAAGGCTGGGCTTTCTTTTCGACGTTTGTCATGTTCTCCCACCTGTTTTTCTTTTCCGATGCTTGTACAGCACCTTACCCCCAATCTTGGGGCAAGAGAATTGAAAGAAGAAAGAAAAGATATATATATATATATATATATATATATATATATATATATATATATATATATATATATATCTTTGCTATCTTGCTGCTATAACTTAATATATATATATAGTATAACATAACCTCTCATATCTGTATATATATCAGGGCGGCTCGTCGTACAAATTATGGGTGGTTGCATCTAGGCATTTCTTACATATATATATATATATATATATATATATATATATATATATATATATATATATATATATATATATATATATATATATATATAATATATAACAATAACATAACGCCTCTTTGCTAACATATATATATGGATCATGTCGATTATTCCGCCTCCACCTCCATATATTATATTATGCTGATTGTGAATTCAGACACATTAAATTGAAGTGAAAATGCCTAAAGTCAAATTGAAACTTTGTTATTAAAGCAGCTTCACACCTCTAAAAATATTTAAAAAAAAAAAAAAGTTCAAATCTTTGTAAACTAATTAAACTCATAGGCTAACCTTTGCTTATGTATAGTTAAAATCTATTTTAACTAACTAAACTCTAAGATAACCTTTACTTAACTTATATATAATGTAATTTATTTGTATATTTATTTATTTCACTCTGCATTGTTAAAAAAAATAAATAAAATAAAACGCATATGGCCCACAAGGAAAACAATACTTTGTTCGATTAAAAAGTGGATTTTAAAATGACGGTCTTCAACTTACCTGGAGGCGGATACATGAGCCATATATATATATATATATATATATATATATATATATATATATCTCTTATATATATATATATACTATATATATATATATATATATATATATATATATATAGATAGATATATAGATAGATAGATAGATAGATAGATAGATAGATAGATAGATAGATAGAGAGAGAGAGAATTATAATACTAATAAAAGCAAGAGATCTGACAAACCGCAAACAACATACATATTCGTTCGTTCGCCGAGACGTTAAATTTTGGAACATGAGAGTCAATTTTCCGAATTGTTTCGTATTCACAAATTTGAATTTCATTTAAAACAAAGCGATTTGTTCCTAGCGGTGACATGCAACCATAAGTGTAGTAGGTATAAAGCGTCCACGCGGTCATATTTTCCACACATTTTCTCCTCAAAAATGTATAGGGCATGTGTTGTAAAGTGTGCAAACAATCATGTTGGTTTGATATTTGGACTAACTAAAAATTTGATGACGTTTTTCATTAAATAAATAAAATCATGGGAGTGTTATTATAATAGATGCAATTTAATTTCTTTTAATAATTAATCTTACTAAAAAAATTAAAGAAGAAAAATATTAAATAGTTACTTATATAACTGCAAGTTGTATAAAATGGTGGTTGCGCAAACCTACAACCCAACCAGGCCACGAGCCGCCCCTGATATATATATAAAATATATATGTATATATATACTATATATATATAGCATATATATAACTTAACAATATATATATATATATATATATACTCTTTCATATATATACACTCCTGTATATATAAGAATTTAAATAACTTAATTAAACAAAATAATAATTATATTTACTTAACTTATTATTAATTAGGTAATATTAGGGATTTACTGATTTTATCAAGAATAATTAAAAAGGCAATTTATGCCTATATTTTTTTTAGTTTTTAGTTTTTATTTTTTTAAAAATCAAAAAATCACCAACCCTGGCATAGTCCCCGATCCACTTTTATTGTTGTTAAAAGTTTATTTATAATTATTATCTAAAATTAATTTATTCTCTATTTTTAGCAGCCTTTTTATTATTATTTTGGAAAATCATCATTATCTAATTTGGTCTTCAATGCCAAATTAGTATTACCTCCATGTGTGTAATTACCACTATTTTAAACCAAACTATTGATAAATCAACCTTTTCTTTTCCCAATCATTAGCATGTTAAACGGGTGGAGAGGGGTTCATGAATATTTACAAAACCGAGGAAGCTACTCATTTCATTGCTTATTTTCATTGTGAGTTTTCTCTAGCATTTCCAGTTCTCGTTTCATATGTTTGTTTTGGCTTTTTGTCTTATTCTACTTGTGCTGTTGTCATATCAGGCACTTAGGTGCTGCAGCCCTTTCTCCACTTGGGCCATATAGAGAAGTGAAGCTCTGTACTCGGATTATTACGACACACAAGACACCTTTCCATATAACCTTATATAACCTTATCTCATGCCCTTATATATGCCCTCTCTTATATATATATATATATATATATCCCTATATATATAATATATATACATATATAATAATAATAACATATATATATATATATATATATATATATATATATATACATGTATATATTATATATTTAACAGCACTTTCTTTCTTCACGCTGCCTCTTGCTTTGCAGATGAGGGGTAAGGTGCTCTTTGGCATCGGAAAAAGAAAAGCAGTAGGAGAACATGACAAACGTCAAAAAGAAAAAGAAGCCCAGCCTTACCGCCCTCTTTACATTAATTAGTGAGAGCTCATCACAGACAGAAAAATCCACCCTAGGCATCATGGGACCGCGACCGGATTTCACTATGGTAAAATCGTCAATGTAAAGGGTTCATCTAACGGCCCAGGTGGAGTACAACCAGTACCATACAAAAACCCCGCCATTCTCTCTCTATCATGCTTATTATAACCTCTGCCAAGCTCTGTTCTCCTCTCAACTTCAGACATTCGTTCTGGCTCAATCCACTTCTTTGAGTCTCCAATAGGTCGGTTCCCATCTTTCACCACTATACATCCCAGCTTAACCAGCCTACTATCATTCCTTGCCACATGACCAAACCATCTCCAACATACTTTCATTTATTCTCTCATTTACCCCTTTCTTCCACCACCCCACTCTCTAATACGTTCATTCCTCTCCTGGGGCAGGAGGCTGCTAGCCCCACTGAGAAATCTAAAGAAAGCGCCTCAGGGAAGAAGCACTTCATCACGTGACAACGCTGCTCACTTCCAACATCTCACCATTCTTTAGTGAAGGTGGTTTGAGACTTCACACCCCTTCAAATTGGTGACCATCCGGGTGGCTTGTGCACTGTTGGCACAACAATTTTCAACAAGCTTGAGCCACATAAATTTGGGTTTCGAACACCCATCCGATCACTGGGCATCCATAAATTAGTTTCTTCTGCTGGGGCGCTACTCTGTTCGGCCCATCCTGTGCGCCTGTACCATTACTCAAGCTTCTGCAGGTGCAGGACCAACTGCCAGTAAGAGTACAGAGTGGTCGAAGCCTTCTCAGTGATACTAATGTGCCGCACACACCTAGCTCTCGCCTGACAGCTGACCCGACATCATTTCAGGACCGGAGAGCGGAGTGTGCTCGCAGCATTGTCACTGGGGGGAGTCCCTGTGGCGTCTGGGGCAGGAGGCTGCCAGCCCCACTGATGAATCCTAGGCAGCCTCCGGGAAGAAACGCCACTTCATCGTGACAACTCTCACTCTCTTCATCCATCTCATATTCGCCAGTGAGGTGGTTTTGAGACATCACGCTAGCCACTGAAAATTGGTGACCACCTGGGTGACCAGTGCCACTGTAGTGGCACAAGCAATTCACCCTGGCACCATCAAATGTGATTATGAAGACACCACATCAAATCACCGAACAACCATCAAATCAAGAGGATTTCTTCCTGCTGGGCGCCACTCTGTTGATCATCCTGTGCCGCCTGTGCCGTACTCAGGCTTCTGCCCAGGTGCCGGATAACTGCCAGTAGGTACAGGTGATTCAGAAGCCTTCTCAGTGACCACCTTAATGTGCACACCTAGCTCTCACTTGACACCTGACCCGACATCATTTCAGGACCGGAGAGCGGATGTGCTCCTGGCTTTGTGTCACTGGGGGGAGTCTGGCGTCTGGGGCAGGAGGCTGCTAGCCCCACTGAGGAATCCTAAGCAGCCTCCGGGAAGAAACGCCGCCATCGTGACGGCGCTCGCTCGCTGGCGCATCAACAACAGCTGGTGAAGGTGGTTTGAGACTTCCGCATACCCGCCCAAATTGGTGACCATCCAGGTGACATGTGCCATGTTTACGTGGCACAAGCAGGCATAACAAGCAGCCACGCCAAGGAAATTTGATTCCGAACACCCATCAAATCACTGAACATCCATCAAATTAAGTTTCTTCTGCTGGGCGCTACTCTGTTCGGCCATCCTGTGCCGCCTGTACCGTTCAAGCTTGCGGACCAACTGCCAGTAAGAGTACAGAGTGGTCGAAGCCTTCTCAGTGACCTTAATGTGCGCACACCTAGCTCTCACCTGACAGCTGACCCGACATCATTTCAGGACCGGAGAGCGGAGTGTGCTCGCGGCATTGTCACTGGAGGGAGTTCTGTGGCGTCTGGTGGAAGGGGCTGCTAGCCATTGATAACTCTAAGCACGGCCTCCGGGAAGAAACGCCACTTCATCGTGACAACGCTCACTCTCTTCAACATCCAAAAATTCATCTATTATTGAAGGTGGTTATTCAAGACCAGAATTTAACACCTTCACTCTCTTTATCAATTCTTCTCACACCTAGCACACCCCTAAGATTGTCCATCTGAACACATTGAACTTTAGATCTATACTTCTTATTCCCGACCATAGTCTCACTACCATACAATAACACAGGTAACAGTATACCCACATAAAACCCAAGCGCACTCCAAGACTTAGTCCCTTTGCATTCACCAACGATTTAATTGCACCAGCCACCTTCCTGCCATTCACAACTTTCCTACTACACTCTGCATCGTCCGTTCCCTTCTCATCCAACATATACCCTAAATATTTAAACTCAGACACTTGTTCTAGCTGCTCACCATCTAACATAACCACACTGAGGAGTGTCCTCACTCACAACCATGGCCCTTACTCTTATCCGTTTACTTTCAAGCTTCTCTTTGCACACACCCTGCCAAATCTCTCTATCAGCCCAATCCTCTCAAACTCTCTTCAGATTCGCCACACAGAACAAAATCATCATATAATGGGTAGGAGGGCACCCTCCACTCATCCATTCTCCACCACTCTAACACCATTTCCCTGCATCCCCACCTCAAGAATTCTTTCCTGTATCCATTGCTAGAAGTGAGTAACCATGGAGACGCAACACAACCCTGTCTCAGACCGCTATTACGCATTCAAAAAATTTCCATTGACACCATTTATTCTTACACACGCTTCACTATCGTCATACATACTTTTGATTCCATTCAGAAGCCTACCACCAACTCCATATATCACTAACACCTGCCATAACGCTTCCCTATTAACTCTATCATACTCTCGTAGTTCTCCCCAAAACCTAAATATAATTTATTCTTCTTCTCCCCATTTTTCTCAATCATTTGTTTCAATGTAAAGATTTGATCACATCCTCTACCACTCCCTAAACACTTGTTCTTCACCAATCAGTCACTCGACGCACTCTTTCGACCAAAATACCAGCATATACCTTCCCTACAACACTCAATAAACTTATTCCCCTATAATTTCTACAGTTCCCCTTTTCTCCCTTACCCTTATACAAGGGTACTATTACCGCTCTCCTCCAATCCCTTGGAACTATACCCTCCATAAACGCTTTATTACACAACTTCCAAATCCAATCAATCAATCACCATCTCGCCTCCGCTCTTGATCATTTCACTAGTAATTTCATCTATACCTGCAGATTTACCATTCTTCAACTTTCTCACCCTACCCATTACCTCCTCCTTACTAATAACCTCATCCCCAAAATACCTATTCCTTCTTGCACCATCAAAACCGCACACATTCACTAACACCTCATCATTACTGTTAATATTGTGCAGATTTTCGAAGTGTTCTTTCCACACTCCCCTCATTTGTATTCTATTGTATTAATTGCATTCTATTGTATTAATATATTTTATTCAGATTCCCCTTATTCTCATTCTTAACCTTTCGCGCTTCCTTCCAGAAGAGCTCCCTATTTCCTTGTATGTCCTCATTCATCCTCCTTCCAAACTGTTCATTTACCTCTTGTTTTCTCCTACGTATGCACCTTTTAGTATTTCTTTTTTCCTCCTTATATATTTCCAAGCATCTTTCTTTTGAATCTTCATCATTTGCTTTTAGTACATTCAACCACGCTTCTTTTTTACCTTTAACCGCTTTCATCACCTCTTCATTCCACCATTCGCTGTTAACATTCTTACTTCCTACTTTAGCACATCCACACACTTCCTTTGCACTACTAACAATTGCTTCCTTCATTTGCCCCCAGATTTGCTCAGTATCAACTTGTTCACATTCAACCGTTTTACTAGCGAGCGCTCTTACATTTATCCTTATTATCTTTCACGCCACTACTCACTCTTAATTTTACCTACTTCCTTTCGTATCACCTTCCTCTCCATCCAAGCCCCCACTAACTTAATTTTACATAGAACAACATAATGATCCGATAATCCCATTCCTAAACCCCTAACTGATTTAACATCCAACACATACTTCAACATCTCCTTCTTCACCAACACTAGATCAATCATACTTTTCACTTCGATACCATCTCTACCTACACCAACTCTATTATACTTATGGATACTCTTGTGTTTAAAGAAAGTATTACTTACACACATACCTCTCTCTTCACAGAAATCAATCACCTTCCTACCATTCTCATTATATATATATATATATATATATATATATATATATATATATATATATATATATATATATATATATATATATATATATATATATATATATATATATTTACAAACAACTTATGAGAGACCTATTCAAGAAAACCTTCATATATATGTATATATATATATATATATATATATATATATATATAAATATATTTACAATTAAATAAAAATATATAGATATAAATATATATTTTAACATAACAAAAATATATATAATATTTTTTTAATATATATGTATATATATATATATATATATATATATATATATATATATATATATATATATATATATATTTTCTTTCTTTCTTTATCTACCTTTTTTTTCCCAAGATTGGGAGTAAGGAGCGCTACAAGCATCGGAAAAGAAAAGCAGTAGGAGAGTATGACAAATGTCGAAAAGAAAGCCCAGCCTTTACCATTAATAGTGAAGTGAAAACTCGTCTGGTGTGAAAATCCACCCTAGAGCTTCATGGGACCGCGATGGATCCTTCACTATGGTAAATCGTCAATGTAAGGTATCTCATCCCTTGGCCCAGGTGGGCCACAACCATACCCCCATACAAAACCCCGCCATTCTCTCCTATCATGCACCTTTATTCTCGCCTCTGCCAAACTCACATTTCTCTCCTTCGGACATTCGTTCACCGACTCAATCCACTTTCTCTTCGGTCTCCCAGCCGGTCGGTTCCCAAGTTAAACTCTCCCACTATACATCTTGCTTAACCAAACGACTATCATTTCATCCTTTCCACATGACCAAACCATCTCAACATACTTTCATTTATTCTCTCTGTTTTATTTCTTCAATCCACTTCTCTCTAATAAGTTCATTCCTCATTTTATTAATTCTTCTCACACCTAGCATGCCCCTAAGATTGTCCATCTGAACACATTGAACTTTAGATCTATACTTCTTATTCCAGACCATAGTCTCACTACCATACAATAACACAGGTAACAACATACCCTCATGTAAGACTCTAGCGCACTCAAGACTTAGTGCTACATTCACCAACGATTTAATTGCACCAGCAACCTTCCTTGCCATTCACAACTTTCTTACTACACTCTTAATCATCCGTTCCACTTCTCATCCAACACATACCTAAATATTTAAACTCCCGACACTGCTTCAGCTGCTCACCCATCCTTTTATAACTTCACTGAGGACTGTCCTCCACTCACAACCATAACCTTACTCTTATCTTTATTTACTGCTTTCAAACCACTCCTTTTACATACCCTGCCAAAACTCTCTCCTCATAAACTCTCTTCAGATTCGCCACACAGGACCAAATCCTCATGTAATAGGTAGGGCACCCTCCACTCCTCTCCATTCTCCATCATTTTAACATTATCCCTCCCCACCTTGAATTCTTTCATAACCCCATCCATACGCCGGAATAGCAAGGGAGGCATAACACAGTAACCCTGCGCCTCACTCGTAGTATTCCTAAACCAATCACCATTGACACCATTTATTCTTACACACACTTCCTCACTATAATCATACATACTTTTGATTCCATTCAAAAGCCTACCATCAACACACCTTATATCACTAATACCTGCCATAAAGCTTCCCTATTAACTCTATCATGCGCCCCATTTGTAAATCCATAAAAACCTAAATACAATTTTATTCTTCTTCTCCCTCATTTTCTCAATCATTTGTTTCAATGTAAAGATTTGGTCAACACATCTTCACTCCTAAACGCACCTTGTTCTTCATAATCAGTCCTTCAAGTCACTCGACACTCTTTCGACCAAAATACCAGCATATACCTTTCTAACACTCAATAAACTTATTCCTATAATTTCTAGTTACTTTCTTCCTTACCCTTATATGAGGGTACTATTACCACTCTCCTCCAATCCCTTGGAACTATACCCTCCATAAACGCTTTGTGACACCTTCCAAATCAATCAATCACCATCTCGCTTTATTCTTGGTCATTTCACTAGTAATTTCATCTATACCTGCAGATTTACCATTCTTCAACTTTTTCACTCTACCCATTAACTCCTCCTTACTAATAACCTCATCCCCAAAATACCTATTCCTTTTGCGCCCCATCAAACCCACACACATTCACTAACACACACATCATTACTGTTAATATTGTGAAGATCGAAGTATTCTTTCCACACTCCTCATCCATTTCATCAGTTACAAAAGCACCTTCCCTATTCATTATTCTATTAGATTCCCCTTATTCATTTCTTAACCTTTCATACTTCCCCTTCCAGAAGGGGCTTCCTATTCCCTTATGTGTCCTCATTCATCTCCTTCAAACTGTTCATTTACCTCTTGTTTTCTCCTACGTATACACCTTTTAGTATTTCTTTTTTCCTCCTTATATAATTCCAAGCATCTTTCTTTTGAAACTTCATCATTTGCTTTTAGTACATTCAACCACGCTTCTTTTTTACCTTTAACCGCTTTCATCACCTCTTCATTCCACCATTCGCTGTTAACATTCTTACTTCCTACTTTAGCACATCCACACAATTCCTTTGCACTACTAACAATTGCTTCCTTCATTTGCCCCCAGATTTGTTCAGTATCAACTTGTTCACATTCAACCGATTTACTAGCGAGCGCTCTTGCATACTTATCCTTATTGTCTTGTTCACTTAACTTCTCACTCTTAATTTTACCTACTTCCTTTCGTATCACCTTCCTCTCCATCCAAGCCCCCACTAACCTAATTTTACATAGAACAATATAATGATCCGATAATCCCATTCCTAAACCCCTCACTGATTTAACATCCAACACATACTTCAACATCTCCTTCACAAAAAACAAAATCAATCATACTTTTCACTTCGATACCATCTCTACCTACACCAACTCTAGTATACTTATGGATACTCTTGTGTTTAAAGAAAGTATTACTTACACACATACCTCTCTCTTCACAGAAATCAATCACCTTCCTACCATTCTCATTTTCTCCCGCCACCCCAAAACCACCTGTTATACCATCCCTTTTTTTGATCACCTATCCAACCATTTTCAGGTCCCCCAACACTATCAATCTGAAGCTCCTACTCACCCCATCCAGAGCATCATTCAGATTATCCCAAAAAATCGTACTCTCTTCAACGTTTCTCTATATATATATATATATATATATATATATATATATATATATATATATATATATATATATATATATATATATATATATATATATATATATATATTTTCAAGATAACGAAAGTTTTAAATAAGATATATATATATATATATATATATATATATATATATATATATATATATATATATATATATATATATATATATATATATATATATATATATATATATATATATATATATATATATTATAAGATATATAAAGAAGAGGTAAATGAACAGTTTTTAAGGAGGATGAATGGGGACTTACAAGGGAATAGGAAGCTCTTCTGGAAGGAAGCGCGAAAGGTTAAGAATGAGAATAAGGGGAATCTGCTTAGAATAATAAATAGGGATGATGCTTTCGTAACTGAAGAAATGGATGTGAAGGGAGTGTGGAAAGAACACTTCGAGAATCTGCATAATATTGGCAGTAATGAAGAGGTGATAGTGAATGTGTGTGGGTTTGATGGTGCAAGAAGGAATAGGTATTTTGGGGATGAGGTTATTAGCAAGGAGGAGGTAATGGGTAGAGTGAGAAAGTTGAAGAATGGTAAATCTGCAGGTATAGATGAAATTACTGGTGAAATGATCAAGAATGGAGGCGAGATGGTGATTGATTGGATTTGGAAGTTGTGTATAAAGCGTTTATGGAGGGTATAGTTCCGAGGGATTGGAGGAGAGCAGCAATAGTACCCTTATATAGGGTAAAAGGGATATAAGGAACTGTAGGAACTATAGGGGAATTAGTTTATTGAGTATTGTAGGGAGATAGATATATGCTGGTGTTTTTGGTCGAAAGAGTGCGTCAGTGACTGGAGGAACGGTGGTGAAGAACAAAGTTTCGTTTAAAGGAAGTGGTAAAGGTCATATAGTGGATCAAATCTTAACATTGAAACAAATGATTGATTGAGAAAATGAGAAAGAAGAATAAATTGTATTTGGATTTTTATAACTTTAACAGGCGTATGATGGGGATTAATAGGGAAGTTCTTTATGGCAGGTGTTAGTGATATATGGTGATGGTGGTAGGCTTCTGAATGGAATCAAAGTATATATGACGATAATGAGGCGTGTAGATAAATGGTGTCAAAGTGATTGGTTTAGTATAATAGCTGAGTGAAGGCAGGGACGTGTTATGTCTTCTTAGTTATTCAATTTGTATATGGATGAGTTATGAAAGAATTAGAATTGGGGGTGGCTGGAAATAGTGTTATAATGATGGAATGATGGAGGTGCCTACACCTGTATATGCAGATATTTGGTTTTGTGTGGCGGATCTAAAGAGAGTTTGAGAGGATTGGTAGAGAGATTTGTAGGGTGTTTAAATGAGGGGTTTGAAAGTAAACGTAGATAAGAGTAAGGTTATGGTTGTGATTGAGGATAGTCCTCAGTGTGAAGTTATGTTAGATTGTGAGCAGCAGGAACAAGTGTCTGAGTTTAAATAATCTTTAGGGTATATGTTGGATGAGAAGAGAACGGATGATGCAGAAATGTGGGAAGAAGTTGTGAATGGCGGGAAAGATGACTGGTACAGGTAATCGTTGGTGAATGTAAAGTGACCTAGTCTTGATTGCGCTGGGGTCTTACATGAGGGTATGTTGTTACCTGTGTTATTGTATAGTAGCGAGACTATGGTCTGGAATAAGAAGTATAGATCTAAAGTTCAATATGTTCAGATGGACAATCTTAGGGACGTGCTAGATGTGAGAAGAATTGATAAAATGAGGAATGAACGTATTAGAGTGGTGTGAAGAAAGGGGAACAAACTGAGAATGAAGATGAAAGTATGTTGAGGATGGTTTTGAGGAGATCATGTGGAAAAGGATTGGAATGATAATCGGTTGGTGAAAGCGGATGTATAGTGGTGGTGAGTGTGAACCGAACGTGGGAGACCGAAGAAAAAGAGAATTGAGTCTGAGTCAGTAAACAAATGTCTGAAGGAGGAAATGAGTTTGGCGAGGCGAGAGGTAAAAAGAGAGGCATAATAGGAGAGAATGACGGGGTTTGTGAGGGCATGGTTGTGGCCCACGGGCCAAGGAATAATTTCCCGCTGACGATTTACCATAGTGGTCCGTCGCGGTCCCGTGAAGCTCTAGGTGGATTTTTTTGACTGCGACGAGTTCTTACTAATTAATATAATTAATAGGCTGGGCTTTCTTTTCGACTTTTGTCACATTCTTTTACTGCTTTTCTTTTCCGATGCATGTAACGCTACCTTGTCAGATGAAGATGAAGATGAAGATATATATATATATATATATATATACTTACTATACTCTACTAATAATATATTGTAGCCTTAGTAACTAGGATTCTTGTCTCTCGTCAAGTTATAAGGTAATAACAATATATATATATATATATATATATGAGAACAATTTAATAGCAACTTTCTAACTTTGTATATAAGTGTAATAATAATAATAATAATAATAATAATAATATTAATATTAATATATAATATTATGTTTTATGTAAAAATATATATATATACCTCATATATATATATATATATATATCACTAATATAAAGGTTTTATATATATATATATATATATAATTTTTTATATATGTTATATCTAATATATATATATATATATCCCACCCGCAGTCGGTTACCCTGTTGTTGGTGGGTGGGATATACTGCCCTTCAGTGTCCTAGAGCGAAGAACCGATTTTTTTTATTTATTTTTTTTTTTTAATTCCCACCCATAAGTCCCTTTAATTTTTGTATAAGGTTGCCCTCCCCTTTTCCCATCACAGCCCTTTGGGCTATCCGGTGCCTCTTCCCGCATGGGTTTTCAGTTCACCCCACACTTCCTCCCCGTGGATGAGGGTACAGTTGAAAAACCGGTCATTTATGCTCACCTCTGACCGGGCCGCCAATTGTAGGGAACCTGAGCCTTGGCTAACCACTGAGGAGGCCGTTCTGCACTTTGGTGTATAATCTCAGGCTTTGCGTGAAGACTATAGGTGCCGTGTGGTACGCGGGTGGGTCACCGACGTAGAGTTCTGGGAGGATCTTCCGAGGCCACATCCACAGCCCACCCTACGGGGTGGGGTCCGGGTGGTTGTGTGGGTCTCTGGACTGTGACCTGCTGTGGGGAGAAGGATTACCCTTCCTTATGAAATATACGCCTTTCCAGCCCATCCTCTTATTTACGTTTATGTCTCATTTGCTTTATTGTTATGTTGTTCATCCATGGAGACGAAGTTTGTGGTAAAATATTTTATGGAAAAGCCTTTAAATGAAATAACGTGTTTAAACCAAGGTGAGCCAAACAACATCAACAACAATTACCATCTGTCAGGTACCCAGCCTGACCCTACCACGGTCCCTACTACTTCTAGACCTGGTACCTATGCTTTACTTCCTTCTCCTACACCTGAGGGTCCTTTGCAAAATTTCATCGATTCGTCGACCAGCAAACCCCGAACACCCCAGGTGCCCCAACGGTCCGGGCAATCCCGCAAAGGTGCCCCCCGTCATAGTCGTTCTCATTCGTTTACTCCATATGCTGCACCCCTCCAGGAATGCCAGCAGATACATCATTCCCGATATATCACATACTGCGATCCACTACCTCCAAAGCTCTTACTGAGCACAGAACCATTTTTCTCAGTAATACGCAGAAAAAGTCTAGGAGTTATGAGAAAGGGCTCCCTCAAGTCGTGATGAGGAACGTTCATTCTCTCATTACCAAGCTAACGAAATCAAGTTCCGATCTTTCATCATAACGTCTATACCAAATATTCCTCTTATTTCTACTCCCTGATGAAATAAAACACATCCCAAAAACTGCTATTTATTGTTTTGAACAGAAAGACGAAGATTTAGCTGTCATTATGGAAAATCTCAACAGAAAAAGATTTTCCGTTGACTGTTACTCCAGATTTCCCTCGCGGGAAACTCTGACAAACAAATCCCCGTTTAATGCTTTGACTTTTAATACCCCATATATCCACCTACAGAGGTCAAATAGGGTTCGCAAGCCACGTGTTCGCACGTTTATCCCGACCCAGACGTTGCTAAATAATACCAACGGTTTTGGTCATCCCAAAAATACTGTAGGGGACAGGATGACATATGCCCAATCTGCGGAGAATTATTTCACACACCATGTGAAAATACCCCTAACTGTAGAAACTGTGGAGGACCCCACAGTGCTTCTTCTTTCAAATGCCCGTCTTACCTGTTTGAACAGGAGGCTTTGGAGCTATGTACCATACATAAATTGATCAGGAGAGATGCTATACGCCAGCTCAAGGAAAAATATCAGAGACAAATTAAAATCAATCTTACGCCACAATTACAGCCCCTACGCCTCCGCGTGTTAATCCACCGAAACACCCCATCCTAACAGAACTCCTCTCTTAAATTCCATTGAAACTCAGGCATGTACTTTTCAACCTACTCTTGCCTACATGTTTCTTACCTACCAACTTCTCAGCAGTACAAAAGCTGGCCCGCCTGATTCAATCTCCCGTCAAAATGCTATCCAACAAGCTTATCCCGATTACTAACTCTCAACAAAGCTAGCAATAAAACTATGGCTCTGGTTCATCAATACAAAATTCGGAAAACATTTCCGCACAAGACACGCTGTAATCCCATACTCACCAATAGGTTGCCAAACTTATGCAAGAGGGACGAACTCTTTGTCCCTTAATTCGCCTCCCACTATTACTCAAATCCTGGAAAGATGTTTCAACACACAGAAAAATAGTAGCCAAGTTAAAAGATTATTCGTTAAAATATAGAGCATCCGAATTTTTAAACAAAAACACAGTAACCCCAGACGCAAAAAAATGCAACTAAGAAGAGACCTCGCCATAAGTCTACTTCTGAGACAAAAGCAAAGGCTTCAAAAGATTGTACTCAAACAATCCCAGCTATTGAACAACCCACCAACCAACCATCTAACAGTCTACAAGATAGTTCTAGCTCTTCTGAATCTTCCTATAACTCTTCTCCCGAATTTCCTTTATCAGCACTCTCTAAAGGATTCTATACCCTAGAAGATGAATTGGATAACAGCTCTCAAATGGAGCTTGATGTGATGAACCATTCTCTTTCTAATGCTTCCTGCACTTCCGAGAAAGGTGAATGGAAAACTGTTCAACGTAAACGTCGCAAACGCTCTAAGCGTTCTGGGTCTGTTGGAGGCATGAAGAGAGACCTAGAGGTCCCCATTCTCCAATCAAACTGCCCAATTTCCCAAAATCACCCGCATGATGAAGTACTGGAAAAATCTCCAGTATCAGACCTTGCCAATCCATCGAATCCCATATTGGAAATCGATATCGCAACCCAACACATTCTCAGACACCTTCCCTCTCCGTTTCCAGCAGGCATGGCTCTATCATCCCTCCCAAATTTCTAAATCTGCGCAAGCGGATACTGATGATACCACTCTCATTAATAAACATGAGCGCATTATGGATGCTCTTCTATTAACCAACCAAACCCACATAACAAGTTGGACTTGGTTGAATTCAACTTATCTCGCATTCATGGTGAAGCTTCTTCATCAAATACACCTGAAAACTCCTTCCCAAAAGAGGTCATACAACATAAATCTCTGTTAAGACCCACGTCTCAATCTTCCCTCTCCATCCGAACCCACCTCCAACACTACCCCTAGTCACATAGAGACAATTGTCTCTAAAAGACCATCATAATATTCATAACTCATCATGACCACTTTCCTTCAATGGAATTGTCGTGACTATTACTCTAATTTCGAAGGAACTTGTTCAACCTTCAACATAACATGTACACCAAAGTGCATATGTTTGTAGGAACTTCGACTATGTCATCGTGACTTCTTTTTTTCAACCATCGAATATAAATCATACTGGGTGCTTTACATGAGAAAAAGGGGGTGACAATACATGACCAGGAAGATTTTGCGTGTATTCTGATCTGTCCTATTCCCAGTCCTCTCTGACCAACCTTCATGCAGTAGCGGCACGAATTCACTTGTCCACCGACCTTACTATATGTTCAATCTACTTGGCTCCAAGTAGTGAATTTACTAAGGTCGACTTAGCTGATCTTTTTAAACAGCTCCCTACTCCGGTTGTTATACTAGGAGACTTCAACCTCCGCCACCCCTTATGGGGTGACTCTGTCACTTCATCTAAGTCCAAGATCTTAATAGATCTCCTAACCCCCTTTTCCCTGTGATGCCTTAACACAGGACTCCCTACATACAAACGTTTAGATACACACACTTCTTCTTGTATTGATATTTCCTTTTGCTCCATTCCCTTATGGATCGCTTTACCTGGCCTCGCTTTGATTATTTCGGCAGTGATCAAACACTTAGCCAGCTTTAAATGAGCGTTTCCCAAGCCCAATGCAAAGAAACCTAACTCAGCTGGCGTTATGATCCAGGCAGAGGTGGGCTCCCTTTTTATCCAGGCCTGCAGCTATCACTTTCTCCTTTCAATAACCGATTTCCGACTGTTGATGATGCCTTTCGCTTCTTCCAGAAAGTCGTCATCTCGGCAGCGGAAGCTTGCATTCCGCAGTCGGTCGGCAACCCCTTGGTGGTCCCAAGAGTGCGCACAAGCCAACCGAGAGAAGAAGAAACTCTACAGGCAATACAAAATGACCCGTACCACTCTAAAAACATGATTATTTTTAAAAGCAGCCGCAGCGAGATCTCGGCGAATTAATCGTCAAACGCGTAAGCAATATTATTTTCGAACTTACATATTGACTGTTAATTCCACAACTCCCCCTTTCCTTTAGTATTGGAAAGTTGCACAGAAGACGCATCTGTCTCTATCCTCACCCACAGTCCTCCGTTACGGGCCTGATATAACTGATACTGATACGATCTCCCGCTCACTGCGGCGGTAGCGGATGCGTTAGGTTACAAGTTTTGCTAGCCATTCGAGTTCATTCCGCTACACTGAAGCCTTTCAAAAAAACAGAACTGACACAGCACTACTAGACTTTTCAACAGCGAAAGGGAAGATATACCTACAACCGTCTTTTTACACTTGCAGAGTATCAAACCGCATTGGCGAGTAGCCAGATGGTTCCCTTGGTCCCGAACTTGTGATTTCGTATCGTAACCGTCATATCCATCGCTTCGGCGTCCGGCATTTTGCTGAATTTATATGGAATCACCGGATCCGAATCTTCTTTTCCATCTATTTCTGCAGACTACAGCTTTTGTAATTCATATTCCCAAACCTGGAAGATCACCAGATTTTACGGCAGAATTTCAAGCCCGAGACCCGATTTTTGGCTGGGCATAAGTGGAATGGTTCTCATTGATTTCTGGAGAGCCGTCAGGCTTTCTCAGGCTTTAATTTGGTTTTCCGCAATTAAAATCGTTCATTACTCAGTTTATGGTAAAAAACTAGACCCACTGACATCCGGGAAGCGCTGTAACTGGTGGGATGGTTTCTTGAGTGTATTTTTGACCTTGAAAAAGCACGTCACAGGAGTGTCAAACACGTGGCCCTTGGGCCGCATGTGCGGCCCATCAGAAAGCTTCCCATGCGGCCCAGCTCATGACAATGTAAAAATTTTCAAGATAATTTATTTTGAACTTTCAAATTATTAATCAATTAAATATATATATATATATATATATCAGGGGCGGCGCGGGGGGGGCTGAGGGGGCTGCAGCCCCCGAAATTAATCGACCGCAATTTTTTTCAGCTTGAAAACAAACTACAAAAATATATATATATATATATATATATACCAACCAGCAGTAACCAACTATATAGCAGCAGCCGCGCGCCTACCTGTACTGCGCCAGCAGCAACAACCCAGCATATATATATATAGCATATAACAACAACCAACTAGCATAACTTCTTGCTGTATATATAACCAGCAATAACTATATATTATATCTTTGCTGCCAACTATATATGCTCTTTATATACCTATATATATATATATATATGTATAGCAGCAAACATATATATATATATATATATATAAAGATAATATTGACTCTTGTTCCAGAAAAATCGAAGGCATGGTCAAACAAACTGGACACTCAAAAAATAAGAAAAATGAAGCAAAATAAAGGAAAATTTGTGCAATAATTGAAACTATACGTTTATATGGCCAGCAGGTCTTGCATTAAGGGTTAGTGACTCTGGACGTATTTGAATTATCAACTCAGCTGAAAGCGACGGAATTTTAGAAGCCTTCAGGTTTTCGAGCAAATGGAGGTGACCAGGTCTTGAGAACCACTTACTTCTATCGTCAAAAAATTCAATGTGTCTACAAGTCCGATGATACACAGGAGAATAGTATTACAGTCATTTGGTCAGCATACAAAGAGGGGAAATAGTGGAAGGATTAATAAAAAATATTTTTTTTAGTACCTGATGAAACAATGGATTTCCCAAACAGGAGGGCAGGAGTTTTCCTTTGTGTAGGTACGCGATAGTGGTGATGGAGGTGATGCTCCTTTTACTTTAAGAGAGGATTTTTATCTTTGTTCGGTTTATGATATATATCCAGGGAAAGCATTGGCAAATGTAATTTTAGAGGGAGAGACTCGGCTATCTTAGTTTAGTTTAAAATTCGAAAATTTAAGAGGCCAAGGATGTGATGGAGCCTCTTGCTCATGAGAGCAATTCCGAGGGTGCGGTGTTATTCGGAATGAGTATCCTGAAGCTCTACACACACATTGTGTAGCACATTGTTTAAATCTATGTCTCTCAGACTCTTCTAAAAAATTCAGGCAATTCGAAACGTCTTAGGATTAATCTCTGAAATATGCACTTTGATCGAGTCAGAAGCGCACAAAACTTCTGGAAGATAAAAAAATAAAAAGAGTTTTCTAGTAACCAAGAATAACAAGAGGATCAAAAAGATGTGGGAGACCAGATGGTGTGAATGGCATGAAGTGGTTTTTCTTTTTGAAGACCTTGAGCCAATACTTGCGTCATTGGAAAAAATAAAAGAATGGCCTGGTGAATTATTACAGAAAGCTCGTTGTTAAATTCAATCAGTAATTTGAATTTTTATAATAACATTATACGACTTTTTAAGTAAATTTCTTGGAATAACCTTCACCTTGTCAAAACAGTTACGTGTCACATTTTGGACATTGTCAGTGCAATAAACTTAGTGAAAGACATTCAACTTCACGAAAAAGATAGACAAAATGTAGACACAGAGTTTAAAACCATACATTTACGCAAGCTAAAAATGTATGCGACAGCTTAGGTGTTGAAATAACAATTCCAAGAACTACAGAGTTCCATTTTGCTTATCGTTGTAATGTGCCTACGTCGTCGAATCACTTGTCCGCATCTCAGTTATTATTCCGTTTATTGATGATCACGATTTCTTCGTTGACTGATCGTTTCTCTCGCATGAAACCACTTTCATTTCACTTCAGTATTTTTACCAGAAAGTGCAATGTACCTTATAAGCATATTGAAAAAAGCATCCTCTTTTATAAAGACGACCTCCCGATTCCCTCACGGGGGATACACTAAAAGGAGAGTGGTGTATCTGGCAGCGTAAATCTGTTAGAAAATGAAAAACCCAAAAACTGCGATCGGTGCTCTGGCTAAGTGTGACAAGAGGAGGTTTCCACAACATTGCTACTCTCCTGAATATCTTAGCGGTATTGCCTGTATCCACCACGAAAACACATTAGAAAAAACCTTTTCGAATTAAGGCGTCTGAAAACGCTGTTACGGAATAGTGTTGGAAGATCATTACACAGGTCTTTGCCCCACTTGATAATTCATCAAGATCTCAGCACAGAAGTCAGCAATTAAAATATATTTTTGAATCACCTCAGTCAAAAGCAAGGAAACTGAATTGACCTTATAAAACGATGGTAAGTTCTTATGAGAATTATATATATATATATATATATATATATATATATATATATATATATATATATATATATATATATATATATATATATATATATATATATATATATATACTTTCTTATAATATATATATACTCTTATATATATGCCTTACTCTATATAACTACACTGCTGCTGCTGCTACTCCCTATTTATATATATATGTAATATATATATATATATATATATATATATATATATATATATTTTTTTTTTTTCTCCCAGGAAGGATTCTTCATCCTGTCAGCCGCGCAAGCATCTTTCTCCAGACATCCCTCTCCTGCACTATTCCTCTTCTCTTCAGCACTCTCCTTTTTGGTAGCTGACATCTTCCCAGAGAGTCTATCCACAGACTCCGCCCATCTCTTCTTCAGTCTTCCCCTTGGCCTTCTGCCCTCTGGTGTCCATTCCCATCTTCTTTCGACATTCTCCTGCTCCATCCTCTCAAGATGTCCCCACCATCTCAATCTCCCACATCCATCTTCAGTATATCATCTTCTTCACTTTACAATAACTGCTCTAATTACTTCATTTCTTGTTCCCTGTCTCTCCCACCTACTCTTTCCAATCACTTAGTTCTTAATACCCTAATTTCACTCCATGTATTCTACTCTCTCCTCTGCTAAGATTGTTGTCATGTTTCACTCCGTACAACAGTGTCGAGGTCAGTATACTGCTAAAAATCACTTTTTAACTTCTATTCCGACCGATGCTTCTATCTTTCATCATGGGGTATACCGCTTTCGTCACAACTAATCCATACTTTTCCATTCTTCGTGTAATCTCTCCCACTTCCTCACCTTCTGTTAAAACATCCTCAGAGATAATTGCAGGTATTTACCCCCTTCACCTCCTCCTCTCTCACCATCATCCCTCATCCCTCCTCATTTCTCGGGTTACTGTTAATATCTGTCTTCTGCGTTCAATCTTCTGTCCCTGCTGCTCCAGCTTTCCTCCCTGTTTGTCACTACCTCTGAATCATTATACTCTCCTAGCTCCGGCGCAGATCGTCTCTATACATGCCGTTCCCCCTTAAAATTCTCCCCAGTCTCTTTCAACTTACTTATCTGCCACGTCTAAATATAATATAAACAGCAGTGGCGATAAAACACTCCTGTTTTCACTTCAAATCATCTATCGTTCTCGCACTCAGTTCTAACATTACAACTGCATTTCTCATACATACTTTCTATTGCCTTCTTTAATCCTCTCCATAGCTTTTTCCCTGGCACCGAATCAAATGCCTTTTGCAGATCGATGAAAGATACAAAGAATCTCTTGCAATATTCCAGCATCTTCTCCGAGACCATTCTCAGTGTGAATAAGAGGTCCGTCGTTCCTCTTCCTCTTCTATACCCGTACTGTTCTTCTCCGAGTCTAAACCACACATTTATATATCAGCTCACCAATATTCTTTCGTATATTTTTGTCAGATGGTCCATCAGTGAGATACCTCTATAATTATTACAGCTTCCTGCATCTCCTTTGCCTTTATATATCGCTATTGTGTGCCATTTACCTTTCATGCCTTTCTCTATAACATGGTAATCAAACTGATTAGTATTTTCGCTCTCATCCTCACACTGTTTCTACAGCCTTCATCACTCTGGTTTTACTGTCTTTTATAACATATCATATTTCACTCCACCGTTATCTCTAACAGCCACCTCCTCACTCTTTTATATATCATAGTCAAGTCTTAAACTCTCTCCTGTTCTCTTATTCTACATTTTAGCAGATCTTCACTATTATTCAGGTCATCACCATGTTTCTTTCAGCTACAGTTATCACAAGATCTCTCCAGGTTCATCTTTTATGTTTCAGCTACTTTTGGTTTCTAATAATATGTCTTGAAGCTTAACTTATTTGGCACCAACACATTATATAGTTATTCTTAGCAGCATATATGTTTATCTTGTATTATATATATATATGTATAATATGTATATATATATATACTCTATATATATATATGCCCTTATATATATATATACTATCTCCTTGCTTATCTATATCTCCACTTATCATTTAACTCTCATTTAGTGTAACCACTTGCAGCGATATTACAAATGGATACAGTTTTGTACCTAAGTATATTCACATGCATATACTTATATATATATATATATATATATATACATATATATATATATTAACTTAATATATATAATATCTATATATATATCTTATATATATCTATATACATGTGTAATAATATATCATATATCATATTGTATATATATAATAATCTAATATATAATAAATATTTAATATATCTGTTATATAATATTTTATATCATATTTTATATCATATTTATATCTTACATAATATATGTATATATATAATAATATTAATAATATAATATTCTTTATCTTTCATATATACATCATATCTATTATATCTATATAATAACTAATAATATATGTAATAATATATGTGTATGTAATAACATCATCATCATATATATATCAAAGTTATATCATATATATGTATATATGTATATATATAATATCCCTAAGCATTTCACTTATTATTATGTAATAAATAACTCAATAATGTATATATAATAATATATATGTATATATGTATGTAATATATCATATATATATAATAATATATAGCAAGCACTATAAACATTCATTTCACTTGGATAAAGAATTTCATTTATGAAACAACGTAATATTATGCCAGCATGTAGCCATGCTTCTTTCATATATCTTCTTCTTAATAACAACTTAATAATAATAATAATAATAGTATATATATAGGTAATATAATATATATATATATATATGTATATGGGTATCATCCATTGATGAACCCATATCTATGTATATATATATGTAATATATATATAGATATAATAATAATAATATAACATAATATATATGTAATAATAATAATAATAGACAATATGTATAACTTGTAATATATCAACATACCTTATATATCTATATATATATATAACCTTACTTATATATATATGTATGTATCAATATATATATATATGTATATATATATATAACATATGTTTATCTCAACGTATATGTATCAATTTATATATGTATATATGTATCTCCATATATACTTGTATACTTATCATATGCATACCCCATAACAACTCCAACCATATTATATGCTGTATAGCCAGTAACTGCTCATCATCTCATATATCCTATATACCATACGCATATCATATGTATATATAATATATATGGGTGTCTCATAGCATAATCATATATCATCATATATCATCATGTATCATCACGTGGATATATCATGTATATAATAACCCAATAACTCTTTCCATATATCATATACATGGGTTCTGCTCAATAATATATATGTAATAATATCATATATATATATAACAATAATATATATAACTATAACAACATATATCTCTATATATATATATATATATAATATAACATATATCTTGTATATCTATATGTAAAGTTACTATATTATGTATAATATCTACATATATGCTCTTATATATATATATATATATATAGACATAATAATATAATATGTGTATTACTTATGCATAAATATATATCATATATCTCTCATCCTTATGTATTATATATATAATATACATATATATATATATCATATATATATATATATAACATATGGGTCTATACTTCCATATCATATAACACTCGGGGAACTTATGAAGTACTAAAAGAGACGTATAAAGAAATCACTCACCATGTATCTAACATATGTAATATCGGGAAGTAAAAAGGCACTAAAACCTAAGTACGAGTGATCATATATCTATCATGTGTGGGTATCGGGGAATATATATCTAATATATATATATATATATAACTAATAAATAACATATAATATATATATCTCTATATATCTATATATATAACTTATATGTCTATATTCTCCATATGGGTCTCATATCTCCACTGTGCTGTATATGTCCAACATACTCCATATATATATGTAGTAACAATAATAATATAACAGCATGTATATAATAATAGCATATATGTATATAACATAATATATATATATATACATACAACCATATATACATATATATGAATACTATATATATATATATATATATATATATATGTATATATATACCTCTTTATATATACATATATATATAATATAACTTAATATATATATATATATAACATCATAACCATCCTTATATACATATATCCGGAGTAACTAACTGCTATCGCATCGCGTAAATATATATAACTACTCCTGCCATATATTTGCGGCCCACGAGGACTGTTTTGTAGTCAGTGTGGCACTCCACGGTAAATGAGTTTGACACCCCTGGCCTTACGACATAACGTGGAGAACTGGGATTCTCCTTCAAACTCCATTCATGCTGTTCGCAGACCAATTCCCTCTTTATTAAATGCCTTCTGCCAGCAGTCTGTCCGGGTTCGGTGCTCTTCTATTCTGTCACGCCACTTTACTCTGGATGAAGGCGTTCCGCAGGGTAGTGTTTTAAGTGTATACTATTTGCTCTCGGATTTAATGATATCGTTACTTCTATCCCAGCGACTGTCAATTTTCTTCTATGTCGATGACCTTGCATTTTACATAGCCGGTGCCAGGCTGCCTTTTCTCGAACGGCAACTTCAACTAGCTATTGAAAACAGGGATGGCACGAAAAAAATCAAATGAAAAAAATCGACTGATTTTTTTACGTTACGTCGCAGAATAGAGGGTCAAAAGAAAGGATTTGAAAGAAGTAATAGGACAGGTTTGTCGATATATCTTAGCTTTCGGACTCAGCCCTATCCCAGTAGAGGGGTGGACCTCAGGCTGCAATGAGAGCAGTACCCGCCTTTACGGGGCGAGGACTGGCCCTTATATAACTGGGTGCTGCGAAGGAAAAGTTCCCGCAACCTGAGACAGGGCTCCCAGCTTCTTTAGTGCATGCTTGGCCATAAATATGGTTTCCAGGAGATATTGTAACATGTTCAAGATAAGAATGTTTATGTTATATTCTTGGGAAGACGTTGAGGCCGTCAAGAAGAGGAAGCTGGGAAGAAATTCGGATGTGTTTTGAAGTGTCTTGGAAGAGGTTAGAGTTTTAAGAGTTGAATTTTAAGTTTGCGGTGACTCCCTACCAGGAAGTCCAGCTCAGATCAGCAGAGCCAGGGTGAGCTGAAGGCAAGAGAGGCAACTCTAAGCAGGGAGGCAGTTTGCAGTGGGTTGAAGGGCTATGGGAGGTTGAAGTCATCGGCAAGAGAGAGGCAGAGTTTGGTACAGCTGAAGGAGATCAGTTGTTGAAAGAGTAGGAATAAGTTGGAGATAGAGACAGAAGTCTTTTGGAGACACAGCAGTTGGCAGGAAGAAAGAAGAGGAGCACCATCCAGCTTGGGGTGCTGATGTAGGGCGTCAGAAGGAGGAAAACTAAGACAGAGTAAGCAAAGAGAGGGAGGAAACTTCAAAGGGAGAGAGCTTGGGGAGCAGTGGCGCATTGCCCAGGCCGGTCAAAGGCCCAGAATGTCAGCCACGGAGCTTCCCCATGATTCACCTGTGCCACTAAGGGCAGAGGCCATGAAGTCATTAGGCCAGGAAGTATGCCAGGATTAGAGGCCAGCGAAGGGTCATACTGTGTGTGGTGATCTGAAAGGGGAGGAAGTGAGGCTTCAGATGATCAGAGAGTGGGTTAAGGTTTTTAATTTTTGGAGTAGATACAGGGTTGTAGAGCTGGGGCGTGGTTGGATCCAGGCAGCTCCACCTTTTTCGGGATCTGGAGTTGTGGACATCATGCTTTGCCAGCACCCAAGGAAAAGTATTAATCTATTGAACATAGAGTAGGGATTAAGTAGTCAGCTCCCGGAAGCACACACCCTCAAAACACCGGGGGAGGGATGCCATCAGGCCCACTAGCCTTCCTGACGTTCATAGAACTCGGGATCCAATGCACACGATCATGTGTAATTACAGGTAAAAAAAGACAATGGAAACCTCCAGAAGAAAAGAGGTGGAGGGTGGGAATGCGTCCAGGGTAGGAATTAGATTAAAAAGAGGCCGAGAAGGAGATTGGCCTTATCAGAAGTTAGCAACAAAGAACCGTCTGAACGAATAAGGGGAGGAGGAAGGCAGATTTTAAAAGTTGTTAGAGATGTTTTGGCAAGGGGGCCAGAAATTTTTATCAGTAGAGGAGAACCAAGCAGTTTATCGCACTTTCTTTTGAGTAGAAAGTATGCTTATACGACTAACCCTGCAACGATTCCGAGCAGAATGAAAATTAGTAAGTAAGAGTGATAGGAGGGGCGAGGTTTCAGC
>JABUQX010017347.1:0-12500 GCA_015478945.1 Trachelipus rathkii | reverse complement strand
CTGGAACAAATGGGCAAAATAATGGCTGGGAAATAAAAAAAACGTGAAGATACAATGAATGTGCAGAGTAAAAAGGAGATCAACCCAATAAACAAACCCTGAAAAATATGAGAGTGAGAAATAAATAGTAATAAAATATATAATAATATAATAATATGATTATAAAAATATAATATATAAAAAATATAAAATAATATTATATATAAATATATTAGAATAAAAAATAAATAAATAATATAAAAAATAAAAAAAAAAAAAATAAAAGGAAAATGATCTCTAAACCGGATCAACATCAATCAGCTTATATGCTAAATACATCTAACAGAAATTAGGACCAAACAAATGGATTAGAGTTATCTCTTCATATACAATATGGCAGAAGATATCCACAAACTACTGGGCAATACAGAAGGGTACAGGAAGGTAGCAAAGATAACACAAAACCAATGGCATCCAGTCTCACCAAAACCACTCCAACGTACATTAACTCCAGATTATAAACTAACACTCTAATTATGCATTCGCTCTTCCATAAACATAATCTCTCTCAAAAACATTCCTCTTACAGTATCAGACACTCTTATGACTGTCTCTCGTCACACAAAGTTCGTAGTATCTTGCTCTCACCAGAGTTGCTAGGAATACCACTTTCCAAAAAAATACCAATCAACATCCTATGGCCATAGGCGCTATAAACAACTCAAGTGGAACTATACCACCCTCTATGTATAATCGGATTTGAAGCTCATATATAGACTCAGAAAAACTCATCTTAATATGTTAACAGCCAACCATGGTATAATTCATTAATTCCAAGATACACACACTCTGCGTACATTTACAACAGCAATAACCGTACTCAAGAGATATGCACTATAGACACAATTTCACACACCTATCTGGTACATCAATAATTCTTGCACATCCTTAATACCGTCCCCTAGAGAAAAATGAGCATACTCAATCTGACAAAGCAGACAGCACTCTGTAGTACTCTATAAGCCTACAAGATTCAACAATTACCAGTATATAACAATAACATCATTCACTAATTAATTCACGACTAAAAACAACATACCTGCCTCATTCCGCACAAACCTATAGCACCTGCTCACCAGACTAGTGTACCTTACAACATAAATCACCTCAGAGCATGCTCCAATCGAAACAGAGAACGACCACAGAATCTCGCCGAATACAAGCTAAAATATAAGATCAACTAATAATCATCTTAAGATATCAAACTCGTTCCTCTTAGTTGCATACACCCAACAATAATATCACTAAGACTATAATTATATCAAACTGTAGTATAACTGAGTACAGCGACACATCAAAATCTCACATACACGTCATCTACTAACGGGGGTGTAGGGATATATAAGTACCCACCCTTCTATATGGAAACTGCTCAATCACCATCCAAAATGACGTATACCAATATACCCAATCCAATAATACGATATGAACGGAGTCTTGGCAGTAATTGGTTGTTCCTATAAAAAAAAAACTCTCTAAAATTTTGTGGGTAGGAGAGATTTGTTCCGTAAGACATATCACATTTGTTATGAGGATTATCGACATATATATTAATTAGTGGAACATATGATAATAAGGCAATTTGTATATTATATAGTATTGATAATAAATATAGGAATTACAAATATTAGCACACAAACTAAGAGGAAAACATAAATATAATTGCGAAATAAATTGTAATTACCCACAAGTACTAACCTTTACGGCTGATATCTACTAATAAAATTAATATAAAGATCCACTATAATATGACTAAAAATATAATTAGCTGACAGAATAATTATGATATAACTGATATATTATAAGTATATAAAAATATAGTTAAATAAATATTCGTACTGTACGTTAATATTGGCTCACTTTTGCCGTGGAAAGTAAGTATGCAACTTTTTTGATCTGTGTTACCTAACTGTGATTACCAATATAGGTAATTATTTTGGATAATGAATAGTGTTACGAGTGACTGAAATCCGAATTCAAGTTAGATTCCTGATTGGCATATTACGTACCCACAGTCCAAGGTTCGTCTCGGTGACACTGATGATTGTAATCTTCGGAGTAACGTGCACGATCGTCACATCCATCACCTAATGTATTCTTCTTTGTGTATGTCCGATTATTGACGATAATAGCTGTGACCCACGTAACAACTAAATATATACACCCTGAGTATTTAATAAATTTCTCAATACAACCATAAATGTTAGGTGTATATTAATACGGACCAGATCATAGAGCATCGTATGTTACCCGAAGTATTCAGCAAGCTCTAAATGATATATCATTAACTATCTAAGCTAATCACATAATCCATACTATTAATACAATTAAGGAGTATTAAATAAAATAAAACTATTTGTAACTAATTAAAGTATTGTATAATCCATACGAACGGTTAACGATGTAATAAGATATTAATAAATCCACTTACAAATTAACACTGCATTATATTAAATAATTAAATTGATAATTCTAATTTAGACCAACTATGGCAAATGTTTAATTATCTCACTAAATTAAGCAACGATAATATATATTATATAATAATTACAATAACTTATAATCCTTACTTATATACGTTAATGTTATATACAATTATATATGTATATAGTGTACTAAGTATTATCGAAATATAAAATATAGCTATGATATACTACATGTACAATAACATAAAATTAATAATAAAATAAATTAATAATAATAAATAATAATAATAATAATATATAAATATATATAATATATAATAATGAAATAAAAAATAATAAATAATAATATTTAAATAATAATAAAAATAATATAATAATTAAATAATAATAAATAAATTAATAATAATAATAATATAAATAAATAATATAAATAATAATGAATAATAATTAATAATAATAATAATAATAATGTAAATATAAAATAATAATAATAAATTAATTAATACTACTTCAACGAAAAAAATAAATAAAAAAAATAAAAAATAAAATAAAATAAAATAAAAAATTGCAACCAAAATTTTTAAAAATATTTCCCGAAATGTTAAAGAATATTTCCCGTAAAAATAAAATAAAAAATAAATTAATATAATATAATAAAATTAGATAAATATGAATTAAATATAATAATATATAAATAATAATAATAATAATATATAATAATAATAATAATAATTAAATATAAATAAAAATTAATAATAAATAAATAATAATATAATAATAATAAATAATTTAAGCGACTATAGATATTTAATTATTAAGCAGATATTCAGTTGAAATTATATCTTACTTGCACTTCCTTCCAAATTCTTGTCGCCTCAATTATTACACCAAATTTTAGCAAATAGAAGAGCTTTAACCTCATATACATTTAATATTCCTACATATGTGACGTCTAACGCTTTCTATATAAACAAAATACCCTACGCAGTCTCTCTATCAATAGTAGGAATAATACAAAGTATTTCAATAAAGTGTATAACAGCTTGTACGTTACCTCTTAAACTAAACGACCATACAATAAGCTCAATGATAATAGTACACATCAATGACGATATACTTGAATACAACATTATTATTTAATATATACTATAGCACCCGCTGTCTCACGGACCGTTGGAAGCGAACGATGAGGTCTATGTACGAAGAACTTAGTGCAATTGATGTTAAATAAGCTCTATATAATGGTCTACTATTGACATCCTTCGTATTAGTTGATTTCTAATTCCTAGCTCGACAACGACAGTAAGTCACTTTTTAGCTTTTAATTACTGACTTGGCAGCAACACACAAAACACATTAGAAGCTTCTACTTTCAATTCACAGGATAACCTTTTACCAAAAAACACTCATCAATGATACCTATTCACAGTTTCAATACCTATTCAGTTAGTTCTTTCTTTGTTAATGTATTTGAGCCTATCACAGCATACTTTAACTACAGGCACCTAAGATTATCCATCTGAACAGAATGCGACTTAGATTTATGACTCATATTGCATACCAAAGTTCACCATAGGTTTCACTACTATACATTAACACCGGTAACAGCATATCAACATGCAGAACCCTAGCCAACTCACGACAGTCCCTCTACATACTCCAAATATTTAATTGCACCAGCCACCTCCATACCACTCACAACTTTTCCATTACACTCAATAACATCCGATCCCTTTTCATCCAACATATATCCTAATTCCTAAGTATTTAAACTCAAACACTTGTTCCAGTTATTTACCATCCAATGTAACTTCACACCGAGACTGTCCTCACTCACAACCATACTCTTGTCTATATATACGTTTACTTTCAAACCCTCCTTTTACACACGACCTAGCACCCAAATCCCCCTACATCCAATCTCAAACTATCTTTCAGGTTTGCATATAAATAAGTAGGGCAAACCTACACTTACTCTTCCATAATCGTCATCATAATCTAACACCGTTTCCCTGCCACTCACCACTCTAAATTTTTTCATTAATCCCGTACCAATATACAAATGAATACCAAGGAGGACACATAAACACATTCCCTGCCTCACTCCGGCTATTAATATAAAAAAATCACTTTCAACCATTTATTCTTACACACGCTTCACGAACCTAGTCATATATACTTTTGATTCCATTCAGAATCCTACCACAACACCATATAATCACTAACACTGCCATAGAGCTTCCCCAGTAATCCTATCATACTCCTGTTTGAAAATCCAAAAAACCGATGATGCAATTTATTCTTCTATCTCATTTTCTCAATTTGGAAATAGAAATGTTTTCAATGTAAAGGATTTGATCCACACATTCTTCTACCACTTTTAAGCGCACCTTATTTTTCATCGTCAATTAGTCCCTCAATCACTCGGCGCACTCTTTCGACCAAAATACCAGCGAATATATATCTTCCCTACAACAGCTACGAAATAAACTATTTCCCCTATAATTCCTACCGATTACCTATATCCCCTTATCCTTATATCAGAAGTTATATTACTGCCTCCCTCAATTCACCTTCGGACTATACCTCTATAAACCTTTTTGTTACACAACTTCCAAATCCACTCAATCACCATCTCGCCACGAGTAATTTCATCTATACCTGCAGATTTACCATTCTTCAACTTTCTCACTCTAAGCCATTGCCTCCTCCTTACAATCCAAACTAGTTTATTTACCTCTTTTTTTTTCTCCTACGTATTCATCTTTTAGTATTGCCTTTTTCATCGTTATAAAATTGTAAACATCTTTACTTTTAATCGCTTGCATCACCTCTTCATTCCACCTCTCACTGTTAACATTCTTACTTCCTACTTTATCGCACCCACATACTTTTGCACTAGTAACTTCCAGCTTTCTTCATTTGTATCCAGATTTGTACAGTTTCGACTTGTTCACATTCAACTGATTTGTTTGCAAGAGCTCTTAAATGCTTATCCTTATATACCTTGTGACTTAACTTCTTCACTCTTAGTTCTAACATAACTTCCTTTCCTTATCACTTTCCTCTCCATCCAAGCCCCCCTAACTTAATTTTACATAAAACAACATAATGATCCAATAATCCCATTCCTATCCCCTCACTGCTTTAACATACAGCACATACTTTAACATCTCCTCCTTCATCAACACAAAATCAATCATACTTTTCACTTCGATACCACTCTACCTACACCAAACTCTAGTGTATACTTATTTTAATACTCTTGTGATTAAAGATAGTATTACTTACGCATCATACCTCTCTCCTCACATAATCAATCACCATCCTGCCATTCTTATTTTTCTCCCGACACCCCAAACCCACCTGTTATACCATCCTTTTTTGATCACCTATCAAACCATTTAGGTCACCCTACACAATCTAGTTCTGAAGCTCCTACTCCACCCCATCCAAACATTATTACAGATTTTCCAGAAAATCTCATTCTATTCAAAATTACCCTCAGATGGGACTCCATTACGTTCACAACCACGCATACCATTGACCTTTCATACTATAAATTTACATTTGAAATTCTAGTACTCACACAAAAAAGAAATCTTACCATAGCTCGATGTACGCACAGGTTTTGACTCAATCAGAAAATGCAAACTCACTTCATCATTACCCCCTCTCATTCCTTTCCACACCAGCACATACGCATTTCACATCACAACCACTCATTTTCACCGTTTCCTTTCAATATTTGTTTCAGTCTACAGTGAGCAAAATCAAATTTTACCCTTTGCTTGCGTAAATAACATCCATCACTTCTCTTAGCTCCTCATCATTCATTCCTCTGCCTTTCCATACCCATACAAATTCATACATTTTTTGCCGAAAATAGAAGGTCATCTTACATTTTCGATCACGACCTTCTCCGATTCATGCACGCATTAGTGCTAGTTCCTGGCAAAAAGATAAGTGGTAGTGAGCAGCCAACCCAACTACCACTGTCCAATTAGTCGTCTTCTCCGACACGCAGAAAATACGATGTGGGCATTTCTTTCTCCACCAACACAAAGGATATAAGGATAGGGATGTCTTGTAAGATGTTATAAGCGAAGAATAGTGTGAATATCAATTGTTTATTAGTGTATATGTATGTGGATATAAGTGGTGTCTGTAAGATGTTGTCTTGTCTAGATGGAAGTTTAGTGTGGATTGATGAACGCAAAAAGAAGAAAGGCGAAACCAGGTTTTGGCACTGGAATGTCAAGGGAAAACAAAACCTACACACCATCAAGCCCGTTGGAAGGGTAATTTCACTCGCAGTGGAGTCGGTCTCCTACCTATATATATATATATATATAATATATATATATATATATATATATATAATATTATACTATATATATCATATTATATATATATATATATATTATATATATACTATATATATACAACGGAGGAGGTTTAAAGTAGGAATAATCAAGAGACCGAACCCTAACTCAAACTCCTGAAACGGGGCGCAGTCGTAGACTTTAGAAGTGAGGAATATTAAACACGAAGGAGAAACCAGATTATGGGAAAAATTTCCTCAGAATAGAAGTGGTGGAAAGGATTAGTTACCACAAGCCGCAATCAAACCTGGAGTTGTTGATTACAAGCAAAATTCGCGGAAGGACACAGCACCTTTCTGCTACAATGTGGGGGGCGTCGATTCAGTTGTGTGGGAAAAACGGCGTGATACAATCTTCTAGAAAATTGACGGATGTAAAGAACCGTAATATATATATATATTATATATATATATATATATATATAATTATAATAAATATATGAATATATATTATATAGTGAAATTATATATATATATATATATATATATATAATATAAGATAATATTTATTAATAGATATATATACTATCATATATATTATAATATATATATATAAATATATAGTATAAATATATATTATATATATATATAATATATATATATATTATATAAATATATATATAAATAATAATCATATAGATATTATATATATTATAAATATATATTATGATAGAGAGAGAGGAGAGAGAGAGGAGAGAGAAGAGAGAGAGAGAGAGAGAGAGTTCAGAAAGTACAGGACAGTTATTAATATTTTCTCCTTATACTCAAATCTATCTAAAAGATGGATGAAACTAGAAGCACCACTCCCACCTCAAAAAATATAAGACAGTACTTAGTTCAATTACAATATGGACGGAATAAATCCCTTTTTACAAGTGATTACACTGAGAAGAAGAAAAAAAAAATTACCAAACCTAAACGAAATTCCCAGCTCTGAAGCATCCTCCATTGCGATATGAGGGGTCTTTTGCCCAAAACCCCCCCCACCCCCAAAAAAAACAGATATATTATATCTTTAATAAACTACAAAAGACCAGCACAATTTGTGCTTATTATGTAGAACCAATTATGTTTATATTGTTACTAAGTGAGACACACAAAGCCCGTCAATGTGAAATGGGGGGAATATCCAGGATCCGCAGTGTAATATCGAAAAAATTTAACAGTTGATAAGAAATATTGATAATATATATAGATATATTATATATATATATATTAGTTATAGTTATATATACTATATTATATATGATAATATATATAATAATATACCTAATATATATTATATATAATATATATATATATATCGGGAAGCAACGGGAGGTATAGAGGAGGTTCTCTATAATTTGAGAAAGTAGTTGAGGACTGTGAGGGGAGAGAGACCTTCTCTTGCTCATCTTATTTCGATAACTATACTTTAAAATATTTAATTATATTTACAAGAAAAAAAATAAAACATTTCCCATAGGGTATACCATGGAAAGTTAGAATAATACTGTAAATAACGATCAAAATAAACGGAGGCAGATTGTAATCTTTTGCCTGCTTTCGAGAGGAGAATTTAGGAGTTAGTGACCATAATATGATTAAGATTTAACAATGAATCATGATCTTGCTAAAGTTTACTGAATGTTAATTAAGGAAAAAGAGATATTGATTCTGAAAATGTTGATTTAACCAAATTTCGAGACATGCTTAGTATAGCTGAATAGGATAAAGAGTTTACAGACCAAAACTGTTTTATAAAGATAAACCCATTAGGGTGGCGAAGAGAAAACCTGTTCGGTGTAATAGAGAGATAAGAAAGAAAATCAACGAAGAGCGTAGATGTTTTAAAATATTCAAGAATAGTAATAGGGAGGAGGATTAGAAAATTATAGGAAAAATAGAAATGAACTTAACCAAAGGCAAATAGAGATGCAGAAATTAATTTAGCAAGGAATACAATAAGGACCTGAAGAAGTTTTTTTAGGTTTTTATAAATTTTAGTAGTACTGTAAAACAATTAGGTCCAATTAAAATTAATTGAAAATTTAGTGAGTGCAGATAAGGAGTTTGTCAACATTTTCAATACCTGTATTTTGCTTCAATGTTTATTGAGAAATGACTTGGATAAATAGTTTGGAGACTAATAGTTCTGGTATCCATGTAACAAATAGACTTACAAGGAATTTGGAATTTGCAGGTAAAAGATATTAAATATTTACTGGACCATATTGACCCAAGTAAACGCTACAGGTACCTGATGGTCATGCATGGTAAATTACTGACGGAGCAGGTTAAGTACCAGCATTGCAAAGGCACTAGTATTTGATTTTTAAGCCAATTTTATAAAACATTTGTGAGAGGTACCAGACGATTGAAAAACAGAATAGATATTAGGTGCCATATTTATAAGAAAAGTGTATGAAGATTTGGAAATGATAGTTTAGTAGACCTCAGTATAGACATTAACATCATCATAAGTTAATGATAGTATTGGGAGAATAGTTATGAAGAGCTCTACAGTTATAGAGAGAAAACTATTTGGAAGCAGGAAGAACCATGAATAACATATTGCTATAAAAACTTCCCAGATGGTTTTAGAGACAAGGTGATTAAAGATAAATGTCAGACAACTTGTAGCAATTTGTGCAAGTACTGATTAACTGAGACTGCATTGTACCGAGGAGATAAAATGATATGTATATATTAGACTGTCAGCAAAGACTTATGATTAAGGTTCTCCACATAAGGATTGATGAAGACACAGATATTATTATGACAACAATGTCGGTATCAGTGGAGTGGTACATGGATTGGATTAAAGATGTGCGTTGTGAATAGAAAACAGTGAGCGTGTTACAAACTAAGAACTGCAACGTCATCATTGAGAAAATAGTGAAGAGGTGTGGATGTCCCACAGTGGTTCAGTGCTGGGCCGCTATTGTTCCTCATATAAATAATTGTTAGACCAGGGGAAACTTAAATGTAAGCGTTTCTAAGCTTTATAGATGATTTCAAAGGTCTATCTCGAGAAGAAATAGGATGGATGGTTGTAAAAAGATTCAAAATATCCTTAGCGTGTGCTTGGGTGAGCAGTTAAGTGGCAAATGAATTTTATTAGTAAAAAGTAAGGTTTCTTCACTAGGTTACTCAAATAAAAGTTTCACTACGATAATGAAATGAGGATTGCCTTGAATAGAGGACCAAGAAAAGATAGATATGATTGATAAGCAGTAAATTGAAAGTAGACTAATTATCTTTGGAACCAAGGAATCAATAGCTAATAAGATCGCTAGTATATAAATCGCAAATGCCTTTTACAAGAACCAAGGAAGTTTATAAGTAAACTGCATAAATAGCTATTTTAGGGCCAGTATTAGGAAGTATGTTTCACAATGTTTATGCGGCCCCTTAATTTAAGGAAGGAAAAGACATAGAGTATGCTAGGAAAAAGTGCAACGTAGAGCCCAACACAAGGATTGATTTCTGCGGATTTGAGGGTAAGCTAATGAGGATAGAGGCTGAGGATAGTTAGGGTTAAGTTTTTTCTATAGAAAGGCGATTTCTTTTCAGAGTGAACGTTATACAAGGGTCATACAAAATATAATTGACTAATTGGGTATAAGTACGGAGACCAGAGAGGACAGTAGAAATTAAGAAGGCATGCCATCTTGCAATATAAGAAGCATTCATTCATTCACGTGTAAGATAATAATTGTTGTATAATTTTTTGGAAATGAGTTTGCCACAGGAGGTTGTTGAGTGTGACTCGTTTCAAAACAATTAAGAAAGGATTATTTACACATATACCATTGGATGGTTTGGGTTATTTATTCAAATAGTATATTTTGACTAAAGCAAATTGACGGAATTTTTTAGTTACAGTAGTTATTAGGATTAGTAAAACTGCATGCTATGACTACAAAAAGTTATTGAAGCTTGGAGTGTGGTTAGCAATGTACTTTAGCTATAGTTTTTCTTTTAGTTTACACTTTGTGTAATATGTTGTTATATGACAAGCCCTTAGGGTGCTTTGTGGACTTGCATGAACATGTTTGGTGATTGGTTCTATTAGATTAACTGGGACAGTCTCGAACTAGACCAATGTGGCTTCTTACTGTCTCTTTATTTTCTAATTTCTAAATGAGACTTAAATGGGAAATACAGCAGTTCTAGTTTGTGACAAAAACGGTTATTAGTCTTGTACAACGACAGAGAAGGGAACCATATAAAAGGAGTCAAGCGATGGAGTGTAATGTAAAATTCACTTTCCAAATTCCACGGAAAGGAGACTCGATGGAAAAAATGTTGATAAAATTATATACGGTATATTAGTGGTGATATATATAAATTATAAATAATAATAAAAGTACTAGAATTATATATAAAATGTTATATAATTTGAGTAATATAAATAACATGGATATATGTCATAGTGTCTATACTCATAACTTATATACTATACAGTAATAAATTAGGGAAACATTTTACATATAATAATAATATAGTAATACTATAGTAATAATATACATATCTATATATTACATATATTTATAAAAGATAACGTACGTATCCTAATATATATAGATCACTAATATATATTAGTTGATGCAGGTCAAACACCGCATCGCGGGGCAAGCCGCACATATTTAAAGACCGCATTCCGTCATCCGACGATTTTTGCCCCGCGATGATTGCGCGGATGTTTGTTGTCGAGATTTGTGATAAAGAATTTTTATAATAAAAATACTTAAGATGAAATCTGAAAAAGAAAATGAAAATTGAAAAACTGTGGTTAACGCGAATTCAACAAACGGCTATATAGATATTGTCCATCTATCTTAATAGTAATATCAACACGAGTATTCCAACATCGCCAATGGAAAGATACGACATATAATCCTGATGCGAAAAAAGTATTGCTACCAAAGAACCTACATGACAAACATAAAATAGCTACATAGTTAAATTAACATTCTATACCTCTGAATGTTAGAAAAATGGAGGCATCATATCACACTGCATTAACGTATTGAGAGAACATACCTAGAAGAAGTGAGCATATTACCAAGAGAGGAATAATCATGACGCCTCTACTATAAGACTAATCTCCTACGATTTGTAAATACACATGTAACACATATCTAACTGAAACACAAATAGAGGAAGCAGGTTTGAATGGCAAATTACATAATGTCATAATAGAAAAATGATGATGGGTTATAAAAAGAAATAAAAAAAAGAAAATATAAATTAAAGCACTCGACGCTAGGGGAAAAAACGCTACTGTGGTTTCTAGACAGAAATTAAGATTGACACTATGCAGTGACTATGCATAAATGTCTTACTTAGTATCCCCGTCGTAAATTGCTGATATAGAGGCAAAAGATTTAAGCAAAAGCGGGAATGAACAGATATGGTAGAAACAAGTTAAATCGTCACTCTTGTGTTAGTAAGCAGTTTTAGAAAAAAGAAACTTATCATACCGAAACAGCACAGGTGCCTAACTATATCAGATATATGAAAAAGCAGCCATTGAAATAGGAAAACGAAATCTACACAAAGACCGAACACCTATCAACGCGAACACCAAAAGACTCAAGGTGATCCAATACAGAATAATACACTGACACACGAGAATATATTCTAGCAAGATCCTAGTAGTGCAT
>JABUQX010017346.1:57500-78070 GCA_015478945.1 Trachelipus rathkii | reverse complement strand
CCCCAGGATGAGAGAGATGTCGTCCACTAATCTGGGAGGTATTATTACTCCGAAGAGACCCCGAGTATAATCTTGATATCTATATAATTTGTATATAAATATATACACTACTATGGCAGTGGTCTCCAAAGTGGGGGTACGCGTACCCCGGGGGTACGCAGAGTGATACTTGGGGTACGCCTAAAGAAATATAAAATTAGTATATATAATAAATAACATATAAATTATAATATTAATATAATACTACTAATATCCTAATTAATACACACACACATATTAATAATATATATATATATATATATTATATTATATATTATATATATATATAATTATTTATATATTATTAATATTAATATATATATTATTATATATATATTATAATATATATATATATAATATATATATATATATAATTAATATATATATATAATTAATATAGTATATATTCTATATCTATATATTAATATATATATATAATATATAGTTTATATTATATATATATAATATTATATTATATATATTATATATATATAATATATATATAATTATAATAATATATAATATATATTAAATTTATTATTATTATTTTTATATTATATATTAATTATATATATATATGAATTCACTATTTGTCGCCGTCTATGAGCGGTAGATAACAGTGGTATGCCTCGATTATCAAGTTCCTCACTATCATTAACTACCTATTCCTATCTCATCTCGCCCTTCAATCACTATCACCTCCTCACATCACAGATACCGTACTCTAATAATCTACGCTCTTGCACAATTACCTATGGCATATATCTAAAGTTTACTATGCTTCCCTCTCACCACATTATTGCTACCTCGCATCCTATCTACAGTCATCTATCCTTTTTATCCATCCATTCCATTCCATACCTATCTTGTAGTTCTATGCCCCTATTCACTCTATTCTTCCTATTCTATCCCTCCGCCTCTTACCAAACTTCTTCATAACCACTCTCTTAGTTCTCATCATTCTCACTAAATGCCCATACCATCTTAGGACGTATATTTTCCCTAATTCGTGCCTCGCTCGGTAGGGTTCCGCCTCACAGAACCGAACGATAGGTAGCGTGATATGAAGCCAATACCTACTAGTCTTCTACCGCTCACTCTGAGGGGGAAAGATCTATTCCATACATATTTCTCATATATGTCCTTTCTAACTCTTTACTTCCGGACCAATTTCTGGTCTCTCATTATCCCTCTCAGATTTGCCCTCAACAAATACTAGTTAACATATTTAAGGTTTCCCATGGACCGTGTGTCACTTTCAAGGGCTTCCTCCACGTTTCCACACCCATACAGAAAACACTTGGAAATGAGCCCAAGATCTATGGTAACAAGGGAATGAAACATCAGTATGAAATTTCGTGCGTGCATATGCATTTTGCTATCTTTAACTTTCTGTGTGGTATATGATCCCACCCTAAATATAAAAATTCTCCGGACACAAAAGACACACTTCAACGAGAGCACAAAAAAAAACGTTCATTCTCTTCATCATAATTATACTATGCTCTATCTGCCTCCTTTCAAATTCCCTAACCCTCACCTTACCTATACATTCATTACCATTCCTTAAATTATCTAAAAAATCTTTTTTACACTTTTCTTTCACAATTAACTACAAATATATATATATTTAATACTCAATACCTACTCTATAACTTACTTTTATATAATTATTATACTCTAACTCCTACACCCTCTCTCATATCTCCTCTATCCTCCTCAATACTCTCAACTAACACTTTAATCTATTACCTGTAGAATATATTATTTTAAGCTCACTTTTGTCCTCACTACATATCTCTCAAACTCCCTCACCAAAAACCTCTAGCGCCTTATCCGCGTTTGCTACTTCGCCAGCTTAGGGCAGGTATCATTACGCTACAAACTTAGTGTATCTGGTTTCACTTTTCCTATTCATATACTATTTACCTAATATATTCATTCTCAATCAATGTCAGCCCCCCTCCCCTTCCTCATATATATATACTATTTACCTACTGCATAACACTTAACTCCATAAACATAAATAATGAAATAGCCACTAGTGCCGACAATTACACACCCCATGTCCTTAAAATACACACAATTATATATATATATATCCATTATATAACCATAACATCTCTAACTCTCCCCTCTCTATAATCAACTCTCTACACACACATTCTTACTTATTTAACCTATATAAATATAATAATAGCCCTGAATCACCTAATAATACTATATTTCGCCTAAATTACCTGCCGCCACTCCCATTTTCCTCCAACACCCCCCACTAATTCCCCCCTATTCACTCTATCATATGCCTTTTATCAATTTCATATAAAAATTAAAACCCATTTATATGGTATAACTACTTTACCTTTCCTCTCATAATATCTATATTTTTCATCCACAAGCATCCTTTAGTGTTAAACACTTATGTAATTATTATACCATCAACACCCTCTCTCCCTCCTATTATATATATATCCTTGCCTTAGTTCTTCCCCATTCTCTATACCCTTTCTACGATTTAAACCTATTACTCTCTCAATCAGTATTTATCTTCCCGTACAGCTTTCCTATCTAACCTATACACTATAAAAAATGACTATAAATAAACGCTTATATCTTAATTTTACCACATTCATCTATCTAGTTACCCTTTTCCCTTATATAACAGAGGAAGTAACTCAAAACACCATTTACTTACTCAGCCAACATTTATACTTTTTGAGTATATCACTCACACACTCCTTACCAAATATGTATTATAATAGGGTAATCTATAACTCATGCCATTCCTCCAGCCCCTTACACCTCCTTTCTGTTCAAACATTTTACCATTCTCAACACCATCCAGCTCATATCGGACTTTCCCATTTATTTTTCCTTTATATCTTAAACTTATGCTAAATAAAAATTTCCTTTCATTATATAGTATTTCATCCTCTAAATTATCCTTCCATCTCTCCTCCACCACTTCATTCCCTCATCCCTCATCCTTTTTAGTCATTTCTTTCCTCATTACCTAACCCCACCTAATATATATATTCACTTCATAATATTATCAAATATGTACCACTAAATTGTATAACTTCACACTCTCACTCCTCATAGTGGTCACTTACAACCCATGAGGATAGACCCTCACCCAATAAATATACCGGTCAAATCCATACAAACTAATAGGCCACCTGAATATACCATTGCATCAGTATCCACATTATTAATTCTCTTTTCGACAGAAATGGTTTATATTAGACAAAGCCGGGTGAATATAAATCCTACCGAATCCAAAACCCCCTCCTTCATATGTGCTTGCTTCTCTAGTTCTACCTTATAAGTTACTTCTTTCCACCGCACATCCGTGTACTTCCGATAGTATCAATATTGGTTTTCCGGTAACTATACTTTTATCTACACCATTCTCACTTTTGCTCTTTCCTACATCATAGCTCCTCCTAAAATGTTTAAATACTTAAGCCGGCCGCTCATTTTGCTGTTCTCAGCTACATCGCATTGATACGCTCTTTTAAAGTAGTCATATTACCTACCATCAATGAAACTTTATCATATATATAATACGACCCCTTTCTTACTTGTTCCCATTTTCTCCAATAGCTATACACTATATTTATACGCCTCCCTCAGTTTTTTCTCTTCCTTCACACTTTTCCTTTCCTATTCCGTTCATGTCTCTTTTCACTCAACCATCTCTATTTAATGATATTTTCATCCTGAATACTTTCCGCTTGCACACATAAGTTTTCTCTGTGTATCTCGCCCATAGATATATAGTACGGGTAGATCAATCTATTACGCTATCATACATGACTCTCATTCTATTCTCCTTTCTCACTCCCCTCAAGGTCACTACCTCCCACACACTTCCCGGCGCTACAATCTCAGGTGAATTGTTTCTCCTCGCTTGTACTCACTACTAATACACCTCGTCTTAAAACTCCTCCCACGCTACACCTAATCTCCTCTTCAATTATTTTCAACCTTTATCTAATACTACTGCCCTCTAATCTGAAAATATGGAAACGTTCAGTTCTCCTCCCAAAATTATCCAGGTAATACACGCCATTATTATGACCTAGTAAAGATAAGCTTACGATACATCAACTCCTCTACCCCCCAGCCTAGCTTTTAAAATACATTATACATACTATAATAAATCTACCTCTATCTTCCAATACCCATTTATACACATCACATATAATCTAGTGAACGCTTTCACCCTACTTACTACTGATATATCTCACTTATAGTACTTAACATGTTATAGCCTTAAATTGATCTAAATGCTCTTTTTTTTCCTCTCAGTATTTTGCCACACTCTTCATTATTCCGTCATTAATGATATTAGTACCATTCTTATCAGACTTTTCTCATTAGCATTCCTCTCCGCTACCTTAATAACTATACGTATATACCAAAAGGTCCTATTATTCTTTCCACCCCCTCCCTTCCCACTCCTGCATTCAAAACTCATATATACCTTAGAATATATCAAATCTCCCAATTAAAGACAAATTTTATCATTTACACTAACCAAAACTTTTCTTCTCACACTTACTCTATTCTATAGTATATCATCTCCCCAAAAAATCTATTTCATCTCATCTACTCTCATCCCTATCGCTCTCATTCACTGGTGTAAATATGCTAATCAATTATAAAATACCACATTTCCCCTCGAATTTTCTACTCTTTTACCACATTATAACTATGAACTTACACCTTGGTTACATAACAATCTCAACTTGTCCCACATTAACTTACTTTCACTCATAACTATTTTACCACCCCTTCTCATCGCCATACTACATCTCTCCAGATATTAACCTACACTACCGAAATCAATATCACCTCTATTTAGATATTCTTATTAATTACAAAATTCATCTTCCTCTTTCTAATTCTAATATCTAATAAGTTTCTGTTATACCCTCTATAGCTTACATCCAATATAACCTTTTTTCCTTCAAAACATCAACGCCTACTTTTATTCCTCCCATCTTACACAATCCTCTGATTATATTCCCTCTCTCACATTACTATAACACCCCACCTATATTCATAATTAACCACCTCTTCTCATCTCATCTTTCCCTATTTCTATTATTATAATACTCAATCAGGCTGTACGCTTTTATGGGACCTAATATCACTCACCACCTCTTGGTACTTCCCAACACTTAAGGGCCTACCTATACTCATTATATATATTATATATAAATATATTATATTATAATAATATTATATATATATATATATACTATATATATATACCGCTCACCTAACCCATCATAGCAACAACAAATGTAATACTGATTTAAAAATTAAAATTATTAATAATATGAAGGCAATATAAATAGTTTAAAACCCACACTCTAGTTCAATTTATATCTATATTCCTACTACATAACCCTACCTCTCTCCTAACACTACTACCTACTCCTTCTCATTTACTCACTCTCACTTTATTTTACTTTTCTATTATTATTTTTTTTTTTATTTTTTTTTTTATTTTTTTTTAAGGATGAGTTGAAAACTGCCTTCTATTAAACTTAATTATCTATATAATTATAATAACCTCTATTATAATATACTATATTTATATATATATTATTAAATTATTAATAACTATAAATATATATCTACTCATTAAACTTAATCTATATATCTACTTATTTATAAAACTTTATCTATTTATTAAAAACTTTATTAATTTAATATTTATTAAAAACTCCTTAAATATTAGTAAAAATCTTAAGGTTAAAATGACAATATACAGTAAAAATATAAAAGGTTATATAAACCTACACTTATTCAATTAATTATATTTATTATATTCCTACCCCCCTTCCCCCCTCCACTTCCCTCCCACTCCCTCCCTTTTCTTTCCTCTTTAAAATATGCACACGTTAAAAATTTTATTATCTAAAAAAGAGAAAACTTTATTTAATCTTTAAAATTCTTTAAAATCTCTTATATTTACAACTAATACAAAAAGGTTAAAATGTTAATATAAAACAATATAAAAATATAAAAGTATAAAAGGTATATTTACAAGTATATATAAAATCGCTTACATTTACAAATATACACTTATATATATATATTTATTAACTATTCCTTTATATATGCGCAGCAGTGTATGAAGTTATCTGCAACTTATTACTAAAATTCACGTAACAACTGAGTTCTGCAAGAGTTATCTTAAACAAAATTTACTAAATCAATCTCACGAGTTATTACAACTTATCCTTCTGACAAAATATTATTAGTACTTCCTATGATATCTTCAAAATAGTATAAACCTTCTGCTAGTGCACGTATTCCACCAAACTTATTTGCACACTTCAAGTCGAGATGTAATTACGAAGGATATTCTGCTCTTGATTTAGCAATGGTATAAGTTATATCACCGAGTATTACATTAACTTAAAGATGACCTTACCAAACAATTACCTAAACACTTCTAGGTTTCAGCCTGTAACTTGTAGCATCAATTCGTCTTGACTTCAACTCAATCCTCTAAATTAAACCTCGTATACTAGATATACAATAACAGTTTAAAATTTATCTTCAATTTATAAATCTTGCTAAATTTGTTATTTCTTTTTCATTTACACTATCACAATCAAGAAGATTATTCATTTACAAAGTCGAAATCGTTAAAGTTTACAGTCGAGTATTTTCACACATTATTCTTCATATCTACTACTTCTTATAATATTTACAAGTAATGTTGGTATATAGAGTCACAAATACTACCCACAAGGGTTACATAAAATTCTAAGTCTATAACAAGACTAATTTCACAAACTTTAATAAAACGCAACTCCTGCTATTTGGAGCACGAATTTCATGTCAACCTCCTCTCACAATCGCTCGAGTATATATAACTATTATATATATAATTAATTAATATATATAAGAAAATAGTAATATATATATAAATATTATTATTTATATTTAATTAAAGATCACAAAGTATATTTATATCAAATCATAATTTAATAAACCTATTTTATCAAATTATATATATATATATATATATATATATATATATATATTTAATATTATAATATATATTATAATATAATATATATATAATATACTCATCGTCAAATAATTAACAGCACCACATAAAGGGTTACTGTGGAGATAGGTAATAAAAGGGTAAGAATGGTTCAAAAGTATACGCTAAAAGACACTTATTAATATTGGACAATTGACAATAATTACTCAAATGGTGGATACTTCAACTTATCCCATACAGCAACGCTAGTACTAAGGTTGATAGAAGTTATTTGAGTGGACAATGAGATGCATAAGCCAATAAGGGTTCATAACTAGAACTAAGTAGGGTATCGGAGGTTAAGACGCTGCAAAGCACACATGTTGGTACGTACATAATAATATACGGCGACATACGGTCCTATGTGGGGGTGTGTATTATATTTGAGGTCTGATCTTTCATAACTACCATTACACGTATTAGACCCCCCTCTTTCACTCTCGGAATGATCATGCCATGTACATATATATATTAACCTAGTATATATATATATATATATAATATAGTAACTCTATTGTGACTTAGCTTCATCTAATGATGTAGGTATATTGAGTATAGTACGAATGATTACTCATTGGACAATGAGTGATTATTTGATCTATAATCCTAAAAAACATCGTGCAGTTTAGCCTATGTCGACAGGTTACTACGGGAGTATGAGTACCATTTGGTAGGGTAGTTTAATAAAGCTCATGTCTGAAGTAAGTCCAGTACTATTATTATCAAGATGATATCTATTCACATCAAGGTTCGATTGAGTTGAAGGCAGCGGACAATATGCTTAGGCCTAACAATATTAATATATATCCAACTCCGTAATTTTAGAACGTATACCTAAGGTAGTCGTTCATACATTGGGCCTTGTATATAGTTAGGATCCTCATTTTAATAAGCATTGTCATGTCACTATAGGATTAGTAATAAAAGAGTTCTACTATCATATAGTAGAATGTAGTAGGGTAACCTAATTAATTATGCTATATATGATTATCATATGGTTATCTAAGGATGTATGTTAAAAAATGAAATGAGGTAGGTTTACGATTAAGCCCGTGCAAGGTTTGATAAAAATGGTTTGAAGTTGCTATTAATTAATATTAGTTTCCAAATTAAAAGGTTCTCATTCTCTCTGCCAGACCTGTATGGCTTGGCCAAATTGACTTTTTTTGGTTTTTACACTCCACCAGGTTATAGATTGTAATTGGCAAAAGTATATTTGGAAAACATTGACCGAATAAAAAATGTGATGCTTTCTTAATATACTTGTCTTCCATTTATCTATCTATCTATCTATCTATTTATATATCTATTTTCTATCTATCTATTTCATCACCTATTACTACTGTCTATCTATCTTAATCTACTCCTATCCTATCTATCTAATGCCACGCTAGTACCTCTATCTATCTATATCGATATTATACGCTTATATATACCATAAATCAGTAGATACAAGGCTAATTACTTAATATATTATATATATATAACCTATTTTTTAATTCCGTTATTATGACGGGGTAGCTTTCAGCGAAAATTCTATATCTATACTATACCGATATATAGGTATCTAGTATTATATTACGTGTTAATATTATACTAAACTAATTAATATATATATATATAATATATATATATATATTAAATATTATAATATATATAATATAATATATAATATACTCTATATGCCATCGTATACCTGTTAATAACGCCTGTACGAGGAGTATAAAATAGACTATCTAATTCTATATGAATATATATACTCGTTCTGTAAAGAGCACCTTTGCGCTCATATATATATATAATAATACAATTCGTCATACGATTGCATTATGAATGTTATTCTAGGGCAATATGCCAGTTCAGCTATTAAGCTACTCATATTACGATGTGCCAATGTGGTGTGTAGCGGTGGAACCTTAATATCGCTATAGTATAGCCTCCCTGGAGTCCCGGTAATTATATTTGTTATATCCGTACTTAAAGGCGTTAGACTGCACTACACTGTAATTATGTCATCTTGCTGGTTATAATCAATACCAAAATTGTATTTTATTATTATTACATTCTGGTTAGTTATTCAAATTAATTAGCTCAGAACATTTCAAATAGTCTATCCAGCAGCCAATGATCAGGACCTCAAAGAGAAACCTAAAGATGTTCCGGGTATAAGTTACGGGCTCTAGGCTGCTTCGTCAGCGTGCGGTGGGATTACTACCTTTTATCTTACGTAATGCATGCAGTAGTAGAATGGTTGGATATTAACTTTTTAGCGACCATCTCGCCGTCGTTCCGGCATTGGGTTGGACCCTAATCTATGGGCCTACCGGGGCAGTGCCTCCACCTTGGCATCCTGTAGTCTAAATAATAACATTTGTAATGTTAGGAGGAAATGTAGTTCCCTTTAGTTGATTTATATCTAATTAGTATTTATTTATTTAATTGAGTAACCATCTGATATTATTCATTCTTTTATTTGAAAGTATTTTATGTATGTATTTTAGTTATTATTACTTATTGACTTATTAAATATACTTATTGGGGCAATTATTATTATTACCATTATTAATTTAATATCATTAGATTATTATAAACTTCTATGACTACTTATATAATTGGTGTCATTATTACTTCCTTAGTAATACTCCATGTTTGAGTTTCTTTATTATTTGGCGTGGTATAGTTGTATTTATTGTTTATTTATATATTTCTTATTAGTACTTCTTAGTTATTTTATTATTGGGTTTTGTTGGTTGGATTACTGGAGAGTTACTTCCTTTCAGTTATTCAGCTCTACTAATTGCCACCTCATTTATTCGGCTATCGAAGCAAGATCGGGCCTTATCAAACTACTCTTAATTCTTCTCAGGGCTTGATTAGTTCGTTATCAGACTACAGATATGAAAATAGGATCAGGCTCCAGTACTGCCCCGAAACTCTTGGGACTATTAATATATTTGCTCAAATGCCAATATATTCAATTTTTATTTTTGGCTGCATTTAATTTGCCCTGAGTAAATACGGTAGTGACTCATTTCCTTCTTTACTGTTAACCCGCCATAGCTTGTAAATGATGGAGACAGCACCAAGTACTGTTCAACTCTTGGGGCCGAAGAGTCTATGTTTGATCTCAAGTTGGAGGTGGGAGAGTTATAATGAGGTGGTTATTTTCCTAAAATTATGTCATACTCGTTCGATATGTGGGGCCGCATGACAAATACTGCAAATAGCGTCATAGCAAAAGGGTGTGTAGTACTAATGTGGGTGTTTAATAAATAGCAGGCTACACTTTACAAAATTACCAATCATTGGATTATATTTTTGGTTGGGGCTGAGCTGTCGTCTGTGTTGGAGTGGGGATAAAATATTTATTTTCAATTGTTGTTGGTCCTATTATAAGTATGATTTGATCGGGGAACGTCTTCCGCTATCACTCTAGGCAATAAATATGAATGTAGTAACATACTTTTTATACGAAAAACACAATTGGATTATATATACTATAGGGTAATGCAGTTTATATACATATTTTATTGACGTAATTAGATATACATATATATTATATATATATAGTATATAATATATTATTATAATATATATATATATTATATATTATAATTAAATTAATATATAATATTATTATATTATATATATATATAATATATAATATATATATATATATATACTATATATTTAAACTCATTATATAATATATTATATATTAATATATATAAATTTAATTATATATTATTATTTTTACTATATATATTAATAATTTAGTACTATATTTATAATTTACGTGCGCATGTATAGTGGGGTAACACGCTTATAAATCCAATTTTAATTATTTCCGTTTGTGTACAGATATTTTTAACTATTACATGTTGTAACTATAAAGATTCGCTTGGAAGTTTGGACGGCCGAGCCCAAAATTCTTGCAATAAAGCCATTGACACATAACTGATAAATGTAGTTAAAATTCCCGGGTTCTGTTGGAGGTACTCCTTTTGCGCTCTAAATTTAATAAAAGTAATACTAAAAAACACAGATGATCCATCATCGTGGATATACTCTCTCTTCCGACCTTCCCCAAAAACTTTCATGACACTAACTATTTATTTCGGAATGGAGGGGAGGGGTATAATATTTATGAAAAAGATCTGCGACTCGAATATTTTCAGATCAACCAATTTTCGCTTTTAAAGACGAACGAATCAGGTAAGTTTGAAAACTTTCACTGGCAAAAGGCTGCGACTTGCAATTCGCTCTACAAAGAGTAATCAAAGCAGAAAAGGGACTTTGTTCAAATTTACTTGTGTTTACAACCACTTTAACTTTTCATTGACATAAAATCGTCTTTTCCTATTTTTGAATTATCTCTTAAAATTCAGTAACTTGAGTTACATTGATTTAAAGATAATTGAAAGGAGACTTATTCTGTTTCTATTCACTAAAAAGGAATAAGATATTGCACAACTTTGTTCTGCAGCTTAACTCAAAAGCAATATTAAACCCTCAGGGACTTTGTGTCTAATTTCAATAAAAGATAAAAGCTGTGAAACTACGAGTCTTTCATATTCTTACTAAAGAGAATAATTGCAAGGGCTATCATTAGCTAACAGTAGTCTGTGAACCACAAAACTTTTAAACTCATCATATACTATATATAGGGGATAAAGACGAGACACTCTACATCAATCCCAAGTCCCTGTCCTATAATAATCCTGGTCGACGCCCCCAGAGTTTCTGCTTTCACAATAAGAGAACAAGAAGAACACCATCTTACCAATCAACACTTCCAAACTCTTTCTCAACAGTCATGACATATCGATTCGCAAAGAGAATTCGGACACTCTGCTTTGGCTCAGGTTAAGCGATTAACAGTTCCTGTCATTTTTTAGAGAGCTTCCGCCGTTTCTTCCCTGGCTTTCAATTTTTAAAGAGCGCACCCAACTTTCTTTACTTGCTAGATTCACTTCGGAAAAAAACTCGTTTTCATCAACACTCTTTACTACCTTCTGCAGAAGTTTGTTTTCTGCATTATCTCCTTCTGAACTCGAGAGTTAAAAATTATTTTCCTTAGTAATTCTACTTCATTATCCTATTCGACAGAAGCAAACAGAAATGTTTCAAGCGAGCATAACTGTCCAACAACTTCTAAACTGGTCAAGACATCTGCGTATCTTTCGCGACATTTTTAAATTTACATTCTAAATCACATGTACGGATGAAGATACTTCGTGGCGCCTTCAGTTTCTTTGACGCATCTTCCATTTCTCTCATTCCGTACTCGTTTATTAGCACGCCCCAAAACTTCATCTCTCATATGGAACAAATAGGCCGCATTCAGCCAACGACTTATACCATTCTGTCAATCCTTTCTCTCAAAGCTGCAGCGGCTGTGCTCTGTAGTTACCAATCTGTTAACATTATTCATAAGCCTCACTACTACTCAATAACTTACCTCTTTCACTTTTGGCCTTAACCGTTTTATAACGATCAGAACTCAAGTTTGTTCGAATCACATTTAATAATTTGGTACACAAGCTAACGGAATTGCAACAGCTTGGTGTCAATGAGCCAAACAAACAACGGCTTACAAATTAATCTCTTCTAGACCTTCTTACACCTGCATCTTCTCAGTGCCTCATACCCTGTTCCACTACTCTTCACAAAAAGATAAAAGCGAGCATCCAGTAAGCGCCATCCTTGGGGCTCGCATTTCAAAACTGCAGAATGCCTGTTATTATTTTTTGGGAAAAACCATAGACTTTCTTAGTCGCAAACACTGGCGCAAGCTCATACCACAGCCCTTCACTATAATCGATGGCAGGTAATTCTTTCTCTTTCCCCCCTACCACGCAGTTAACATGTACTCAGACACAAATAAATTAAATCCTATTCAAGTAGTCAATGGTGAACTTACACCCCGCATTTTTTTAAACGTTAGCACCATCCTTCCGCTCGTGATTTCCAATGAGCACCCTTTCTAATTCAAAGACATAGCACCACACTTCCTCGGCCATGCGCCTTTCCTTCATCATTAAATTATTTTGGATTGTGGATCAAAACTTAATTTTGGATTCTCACTACGAACCTACAGGCCTATTCGAATTCTAAATGGTTTGTGCATCTCATTTTTAATACATTTCCTTCTCATCCAGTAGTAACTCAGCTTTTGGAGGATTTCCCATCTCTAACGTCACCTATTATCCATTACAAATCTAAAGTATAAATCTAAAAAATTTTTCACCGTCTAGAAGAACCGTGACAGCTCCCCCCTGTTTTGCTAAATTTTCGTCGTCTAACAGGAGGATAAATTTGCAGTTGCAAAAAATGAGTTTAATATCTCATTAAAAGCTTGAGTATTCCATTCGTCTACTAAATCCCCTGGTGTCCTCTTCCTCGTTCTCAAGAAAAGCTCAGGTGGATGGGTCCATGTGGGTGATTTCTAAGAACTCTAAAATTCTGTGACAAAACAATCGTTACTCCTCTAATCATAATACTCTCACACCCAGTTTGTCTCATACAACTATCCACGGTAAGCCTGTATACCAGCTAAAGATCAAATGCTTCTCGGCATACTCATCAGCACTCTAATTCTAACCCCAGAAGACAATCAAGACAAGCATGCATTAGACCCCCTTACTTGGTCCTTATTTGAATTATGTATTCTTGCTTTTGTCTTCGTAATTGCTGGAGCACTACTTTCCAAACTGCTATTACTGGCATTCACTATTTCGCCAGATATCTCTTTTGTGATTTTCGCCTGTATGCTGGATCACCTTATTATTTCTCAGAGAAATCGAAGCAACCAAAGAACATTTGTCAAATATATTAAAATAATTTTACATGATTAACCAACTTCGTATTTATCTGTTCCTAAGTGCTTTTATTATTATAGCAATATCTCTAGACTTTTAAGGTTTATCATATTTCTTCCTAATGGCCTTAGTTACACTGATTCTAAAGAAGTCTGCAATTTCCCGCTATCCTATGCAACTGATTATTCTCATACAGTCTTTCGTCGTTTCCCTTGGTAATGGTGGGTTATTATCGCTCGTCTTGATTTCTACATTTGATAATCTTAGATTTTTCCGCTCTAACAGGATTGGCAAACTTCTGTCATACACGAATCTAGCTTCTCTTCTCTTCGGTAATCCGGAAGGCTCTAAAAGCGACTTTCAACGGAATTACGAATGGCACTACCGTACCGCCACCCTACCAGCAGATCTCCAATCTCTCTCATTCACAGCACTGATCACCATCTACAACCTCCGGTCACTGACGCTCTCCCCAGATCCGCCACCACACAACCATCGGACCCACCCGCTGCACCTGCATCAGATGAATTGATGCGCGAACCAACTAAATTGATTTTTAACAGCAAGAATCCTAGCACCTACCTCCCGCCCCCAACAAAAAGAAAAAAAAAAATCAAAAATATTCCCAACCCCGTTCTAGAGTATTAAAGCTATTAGCAGCATATTTTGCTGTTCTTCATTTTAAACACTTTTTAGAAGGTAGAGATGTCGTATTGTGAACTAACCGATCACCCACACAATCCCACATAAAACACCCTCCTCACACACCACGTATCAGCTTCACCTTTTAAATAGAGCACAATTACACCACCCCACCCCAACTCCCCCGCCAAAGACGAGTCGCCCAGCCAAACACAGACACTCCTTTCCCTATCCATTTTCTGGAATAACGACTTCTCTCATCTTTCCAGCCTCTCATACTACACCCCTTCAAGCCGAATAGATAACTGTGGTACCCTCGCACCCATGCTATTATCACAGCCACCCCCACACAACCGCACACCCCCGCCCTCCCCACACATAGACTGTTCATCTACTTCCAACTCGATCCCACCTGATCTTCCTGCTATTACGCATCCCCTACCCCCACCGCGACACAAGCCAACTCGCATCGAGATTACAAACTTACAAGCAAGACTTCAATCTTTCCCACCTCTTACCTGACATCTTACAATTGGTTGCGAAAACTATACTCCCTCCTCCTAAGTCACCTTTCTTCTAGACAAAAATCGTGAACAAGTTTTTCAAGATCTCCATGGCATGTCTCATCACAGGTGTCAAAGCTTCTCTTCCATTAGTGAAGACGCGCTACTTCTGGCCCAAATGCGCATAACGATATTCGTCATATGGCTCAATAATAATTGCTCATAAAATGTCAATAGTTCAGATTCAACGCCTAAAAGCACTGCTTATTCCTTCGAAATTCTTCAGCGCTCTTGAAACGATACACATTGACATTAGTTGGGACCTTTACTTCAACCACCCAGTATTCAACGAATCTTCAGCAACGTTCGATAATCTTCTCACTGATATATGATAGAAACACAAGAATGGATGCGAAGCCTTTCCTTCTTCACAAAAACAACCCAACGCAAATCTCGATCTCTTACGCTTTCTTACAATGGATCTCTAGATTCGCGACGTGCCTTTATATGTCATCACGGATCGGGAACGTCGTTTGAAAAGTGAATTTTTCTCAGAACTATCTTCCCTAATTGGTTTCCATCGACTTAGAACGTCATCTTACCATGCACAAGCTAATGGAAAAATCGAAAGGGTTTACCGATCTTTGAAAGGGCCAATCAATGGTAGAAAGAACTGATTGGTTACAATCTCACTTGCAATCACATCCCTTTTTAGCCTTCGTGTAACTACATATGAATTCAGGTTACCTCCCCTTTTCAAGCTGATATAGAGCAACAAACCTTTTACATTACCGCGATCTCTCTTCACTTCAAAAATCCTTCTTCAAAGCAAGATTTGAAGTCCTCTTATGACAAAATTCTCGCTAGAATGAAAGACTCGATTTTCAGACAATCTCCCAACCCCTTTGCTAAGTCAGACGATGTTACTTCATTCTCGAACAGCTCTCTAAAAACATGTACACATGCTCATCACGGTACGCGTACGATCGCATCAAGACGTCTAGAAGCATCTTACAACAGATCCTTTTCTTGTGCTTCCAACGGTTCGATCGATGTTTCAAGTTACAGTACCAACAGAAGAATGATATGGTTTCCATGATCAGATTGAAAACCTGCATATATGCCCTCCTGTACCTCAACTCGATGTTGTACCACGAGGATGCACTTCTACATCCCGATGTTTATGCTCGAAAGAAATTCTCTAACAACACATCGATATCCCCAGCCACACTCAGTCAACAGAAGAAGAACCCTTCTTTTTAGAAGAAACCGGGCGTAACAAAGTAACATTCTCCAGACCTTATGTTGAAATACAATTTTATAACTATCACTACATATATCACTATTATACCCTAATTATTTTGTAACACTTTTGTACTTTTTTAACTCCATCTTAATGTCTTGTATGCTTCTGTTTATACTCTAAACGCGACTTACACCAAATACTCGCTTCAATGTTTGAATGCAACATCTACTATTCATTCTATTATACCTACATTATTGTTTTTTATGTATTCAAATCTTTGTTATATTCATGTCTTTAGATCTCTCGGATGCTAACCCAATTATCCTCGATATCTCTCACTTTCTTCAAATTTCATGTATCTATTCTTCTTCAACAGCTTTTATATTGTCTACCTCTCATCTCTCTCGGACATAATTAGATATGTTTGCATTTGAAAGTAATTTAACTTTATGTATTTTAAGTTCTTACTTCCCTTTTGCCCCCACATCTCGAAATGTATTTATATGTTTGTGTCATTGTTAAATGCCACAATATGTATACATTTCAAATGAGGTTAATTTTTACTACTAATCCCCTTGTATAATTATTATAACATAACTTTTTCACTCCGTTTTTAGCTTCGGGAAGCTACACTCGCTAGATACTCCATTCCTAACACTTTGTAAAAAAATTTCTAATCTTACTCGTTCGTACTTATGCCTAAAATTTCAGTCGACCAGCAAAATTTTAGCTAAAGTCGAAGTGAAATAGTATATAAAACCGTTCTGTTGCAGGTACTCGAGCATTATTAGAATCAGAAGAACAAGTCTCACTGAAGATAACTCTCTCCAGAACTCTCCAAACTTCAAACCACTTTGGCAAGGGAGGGCTTATAAACTTTAATAGAAAAGTCTGCGACTTACCTCCCCACCATCCGAATTTCGATCACAATTTTCGCTTTTAAACGAAGAGTCAGAGGCAGTTGTGGAAAACGCGCTGGAAAAGGCTGCGAATCTCAACAGAAGGGACTTTGTTTCAACTTTACTTTTTCATTGAATAAAAATCGTATATCTATTTCTTGAATTTTTTTAATTCCCAACGTAACCTTGAGTTCTTTACCTTAAAAAAGAATACATTGAACAGGAGACTTATTTGTTCTCCTATTATCTCAACAAGATAAGGTATTGGCCAAACTTTGTTTGCGCTATACTAGAACAAAGATAATTACCATCAGGAACTTTGCTCGTCCTTTTCATAAAAAATAAGTGTGAAACCTAGAGTTTCATTTTACTAAAGAGATATTGCAGTGGCTACTCATTGCTAACGTAGTTGTTGAACTACAAAAACCTTTTAACTCTCATAATACTGTATATAGGCGGGACTAAAGAAGGACACCCTACATCACTCACAGTCCTTCCTATATAAATTGGTGACCCCAGGTTGATTCAAAATCAGAGAAACAAGAGAACACCCAGCATCTTCAATCAAAACCCTCTCACAAAATCTTTCAACAGCTACCTGACATATCCGATGTCGGAAACGAGAGCACACTCGGACATTTGCTACACGCTTTGCTCAGGTTAATGGATTTAAAGCTTTCTCGTCATTTTAGAGGTTGCCGTTTCTTCTGTCTTCACAATTTTAGAGGCCAATCTTTTACTTGCTAGACAATTCACTTCGCGAAAAAGACTCGTCTTCTCTCATCACACTCTTTCTAACTTCCTGCAGAAGTTCGTTTCTCGCATTTCTCCTATCTAGAAATCGCAGGTAAAAATTATTCATTCACTCTAACGCGAATCTATCATCTTCCTATTACAGAAAGAGCAAAAACAGTTTTAGAGCTACTGTCCAACCAACCTTTTTACTCCGTAGAACCCACACACCCCCCATCCTAGCGCTATCCCTTCGCACGAACATTCTACCTCAATTTAGCATCTAAATTAAACTGTCGCAGTGAGATATTGTGCGCCTTCGGCCTTTCCTCACTTGACGCCTTCCTTTCTCTATCTCGTCCTGTTCATTCGCCCCCCCCGCCCAACTTCTCTCTCACTTGGAAATTAGGCAGCTTCTAGCCAAACGATCTTTCTATACCACATTTCTGTACAATCTCCTCAACTCCCTCAACTGCAGAGACGCTGTGCTCCTGTCGTTCACAAATCTGTAAGCAATTTTCATAAGCATACTACTCCTCAACTACTCTTTATTCTTTGGAGGACGGGTGAGTGCGATCGCTCGGTTAAATGTTGGGCTGGGTGATATAGTTCAACCACACCACGGAACAATTCTACGCCGCTTTACTCCCTCTCCTAGTACCATCGTGGCGTGGCTCGTTAAAACACTTACGCGCACATTCGCTAGGCGCCCAGGTTCCACATCCCGCAAGCTACGTGAAATTACCTCGAAGGGGTTATATTCTTTGCAATACTCTTCACCTGCCGTTGAAATACTCGTAGGCAGTTGTTACTCTACAGTATAACTCTCCAAGGTTCATCAGTATTCTCTCTCTGCGCGGTGCCCTGTTCGTCGATTAACGCCCACACCCCGAGATGTAGGACACGGGCTACGAGTGCGATACATCGGTTCCCTGTCTCTCGGCTCGCGAGTAATATAATTCGCTCACAGGAACAATTATCTCCCCACCGCGCTATTTACTTTCTAAAGTCCATCGTCACGGGTGGTTCGTCAAACATCACTTAAACCGCCCGGACTTCCTGCTGGGCCAAGGCTTCACATCCAGCAGTCTGCTGAAATGTACTCTCGCACAGGGGTATATTTTCTGCAATATACCTATACCTACTATACTATACCCCTACTTATATTCATAACTCCTCACTAACCTACACCATACTCCTATCACCTATACCTATTATACTATAATCTTAATCACCTCACTACTACTATACTTATCACACACTACTATTCATAACCCCTATACTATACTATATTCATCTCATTCTCTATTTATATACCCCATACTCACTATACCCTATTCCTACTCACCTACTCACTCATAATCACTACTACACCCTCACATACCATCTACCTACTACTATCCTTACATACATATACTATATATATATAGTATATACTCTCCTACTAATACCTACTATCACTATATAATATACTAATAACATCTCCTAACCGCATACTACCTCATCACTATTCACTCTCCTATATATAAACTCTATACTATATTACTACCCTACCTACTATAACCTCACCTATACCCTCATACTTATACCTATACTAATATCATACCCTACCCCCCCTAATATACTATACACCCTACCTGCTCTTTATACTATAAACACCAGTATACCCCATGCTTACCCTCAATCAACACTATATCTCCTACTGTATACTCACATATTACTATACCCTACTGTATCCCTACCTCACACTGTACTACTATATTAATATATATATATATAATATATATATATATATATATATATATATATATATAGTATTATATATATATATATATTATATATATATATATATATATATATATATAAATATAATCAATATGCTAAAGTATTACCTTATTTTTTCTGTGTAGCTGAAAAATAAATAAATTTTTATAGAAAAAATAATTTTTTGCTCGACAAAATATCAATATGGACTTGGTAAAGTGGAGCAGTTTTTTAATTAATATTTACTCTCACCCTTTTGCTATGAGATATTCTGTCTCTTTCGTCCCATTGAAAATTGTCATCCCCTCATCATAACTCTCCTACCTTTTGACAATTCTCCTTCCCCCCTCCCTTGACAACTGCCCTCCCTCCTGACAGCTTTTAACAGTAAAGAAGGGAAGATGTGTCACTCTATTTACCCAGACAAATAAATGCAGCAAAAATATAAATGAATATTTGCATTTGACAAATATAATGCAAGTTTCGGAGTATTCTTCACTGCCTTTTTATTGTCCCTTTAAATAATTCAAGCAGAAAGCATTTGATTGTTTAAGCTCTTGCTTCATACAAAAATGAATTATTAAGCGAAATGGAAAGATACAACAACACCAACAAAAACAATAATAATAATAATAATAATAATAATAATAATAATAATAATAATAATAATAATAATAATAATAATAATAATAATAATAATAATAATAATAATTTCTCATTTCCTAATAATTTATTTAGATTAAGTGCAGTAGGCTGCATTAATAATTTCACAATTCGAAGAGTAGGTCCTACATTACTTAATGCACCTACTTATATAAAGTAGTAATATAACAGTAATATATATAT
>JABUQX010017346.1:0-35000 GCA_015478945.1 Trachelipus rathkii | reverse complement strand
TTGATTTTGTCAGCCATGAGTTGCCATTTTTTGTCCGTGAGCAAAATGTTGTTCAAAATGGTATCAAATTTTACTTCTCCTTCCATGTTGTTCATGGCCCGGTTCTTGCAGTTAAAGATGAGGAAACTCTCTGTGAATTTACGATAAGATGTATTGGAGTTAATTTGTAGAATGTTGTGACGGTTGGTATCAATAGAATGATTAAGGGATGATCTGTGTTTGACCAATGCTGAATTCTGGTTATCTGTGGAGAGGTCGTATTTATGTTGATTAATACGCCTTTTTAGGTCAACTGTTTCCCCTATATAGGTAGATTGACATTGATTGCATTCAATATTGTATGTGCAGGAAATGGGCTGAGTTGGAGTCGGCGGGGAATGTTGGTGTTCTTGTAACATTCTCCCCAATTTCTTAACACTTTTTACAGGTGCAACACTGTTTGGAAGCAGTTTCTTGTATGTATGATGATTATCGGTGGGGATGTTTAAATAGACGAGTTCTCCCGGGCGGTCCCCCTCCTCCTCCCTCACTGAGTAAAGAGTCCTTCTGGCTCTGGCATGAGCCCTGTGAAAAATGTGTCTAGGGTAATGTAGCTTGGTAAAAGTGCTCTGTATTATTTTCAATTGTGAATCTATTTTGGTGGGACTACATATGCGGTAGGCCCTGAGAATCTGGGACGAGACTATCCCAACCTTTGTGGATAGTGTATGGGTAGAATACCAGTTAGTATAAGAGTCTGTATGCGTAGGTTTCCGGTAGACGTCTGTGCTCACCCTTCCTCCCTCTTCAATCTGGACCAGAAAATTCAAAAATGATAGAGAACAGTTCCGGGAGAATTCCCTTGTGAACTTTATGGTTGGAATCTGATTGTTTAAATGATCGAGAAGTGCGTGTGGGTTCATATGGTCAGGTAAAATAACAAAAATGTCGTCCACGTAACGTTTCCAGAAAATATTGCCATATATGTTGTGTTCAAAAACGACTTTTTGTTTCAAACATCTCCATGAAAGATTTACTGATGTATGATAGTGAGTTAAAACCCAGGTAGCCGTATCGTGTCTTGAAGAACGTTGTGAAGTGGAAATTAGTTTGATCTTTGACAAGTATGCCATCGGGGTTCATTCCCATGACCATTTCAAAGCTACGCCATTTGGTCTCCCCAAAAGTTTCCAGCCAGACAGGGTACATTGACTGGACTCTCTGAAAAGATGTAAACTCTAGCTCAAATTACTTTCCCCGAAAGTTGATGTCATTAAGGGCACGAGACGAAGGCCATTAGCTGTCTTAAGATTTGCGAGAAATTTTGCCTATGAGGTGTAATTGCTGTTGAGAAACTTAGCCAATTGAAGAGACACTATCTATGTTAGAGATATAGGCGAAGGGATATCAATCTGTGTAGTAGTTTAGAATCCCGAAAAACCTCGCAGTTTAGGTGGAAGACCACCCAAATTCTTGAAGAGGTTTGGGTAATCCTTGAGGATGGACTTCAGTGTTGGTTTGAAAGTCCGCTGGAATTCTGGTAGAGGATTTTTGGTAAAGGGTATAGTGTCCCTTCCGCAATAGTGCATCGCTTCGTCAACATAGTCATTTAGATTCATTAAAACTATTTTATTGCCCTTGTTGACAAAGCAGATGCACTATTGGCGGAAAGGGACACCTATACCCCCCTTACCAAAAATCCTCTACCAGAATTGCCACTACTTTCAACGAACACTGAAGTCCATCCTCAAGGATCCACCAAAACGCTCTTCAAAGAATTTTGTAAGTTTTTGTATACAATGATAAAGTTAAGAATTTTATGGCTCGATCCTTTAAAGAATAATGTGAAATCCAAGTCATGTCGGCAGCTGACTTGGGAAATTCCCTGACTTTGTTAGATTTAGACGTTTGAGATGTCAAATTATGGGTTCTCAAGGCTAAGGACCCTTATTTTGAGATCATGGCTAATACGTTCGGACATATTCCACCCACCCACTCTCCCGCATATCCGACCGCACCCAGCAGAAAAGGGTAAATATATATATATATATATATATATATATATATATATAATATATATATATATATAATATAATATTAATATAATATATAGATATATATAATAATGAAAAAGTAGCTGTGTCATGCGACGTATCGTACCTAATCGTATCAGTGTGTTTATATATGTTTTAATACTCCAAATGAGTTGAGGACCAACTTAAGGGTTCTCAGCTGATACAAAGGATGATGATGAATCAGAAATGGACCGAACCCCAATAGAACTTGAAATGGATACGAGATGAAGTACTCGAGCAAACTTATGGTCGTTCGACTTACTTTAGCAAGCCCATGTACAAAGATGTGTGTGGAGTTTGTATACATAGATTCTTATATTTATATATATATATATAATAGTATATATATATATTATATATATATAATATATAATATATATAATAATATATATATATATATATATAATATATATAATAAATATATATATATTATATATATAATATATATATATATATAATATAGAAAACCTGTTTCATTATTAAAAGTTTTTGAAAAACATTTCTATTTTTTTGAAAAACATTTCCTTTTTAAGGAAAAAGTTGTCAAATTTTTAATAAAAACACGTTTTATACCCTAAAGCAGTAGAAACAGTAGAGCAAACCCATGGGTGGGCCCCAGCCCACCCTCTCAACCTGTGTTTTACTGTTTTACTGTCTTACTATAACTGATTTACTTCTTAAGTCCAGCAAAACATATTTGCCATGAAAATAACCTCAGTGATAATAAAATAATAATAATAAATAATAATAATAATGAATAATAAATAATAATAATAATAATAATAATAATAAAATAATAATATATAATAATAATAATAATAATAATAATTAATAATAATAATAATAATAATAATAATTAATAATAATGATATTAATAATAATAATGAATAATAATAAAATAATAATAATATAATAAAATTAATAATAATAATAAAATTATGTATGAAAAGTCAACTTCATTTAACTTACTTATAAAAGTACGTCTGCATTTTTCATCGTCCTGCCTATAATTAATAATAATAAAATAATAATAATAATAATAATAATAATAATAATAATAATAATAATAATAATAATAATATAATAAAATAATAAAGTTTCTTATCTAACCTAACAGTAGGATTTAGATCATAAATAATTAATTAACTGCACCGATGATATGTTAAACCAAAGAAATACTTTCTTACCCTGCATAATGTATGTTACATCCAAACATTATGCAAGGGGTTCAGATTCGAATACATCACTCGTATAACAGTAATAGTAAATGCTGTATAGAATAGTATAGTGTATCAGTATTAGTAGTAGTAGTATTATAGTTGTAATAAAATTGTGGTTTTATTATTAATAAATATAGCACCCCGTTTCTATTCAATCGTACACATTTATATTTTCGCATCAATTGTACTAGTAGTAGTAGTAGTAGTAGTAGTAGTAGTAGTAGTAGTAGTAGTAGTAGTATATAGTAGTAGTAGTATAGTAGTAGTAGTAGTATAGTTGCTGTTGTAGAAACATCGAGTGATTTTTATTTCTATTCAATCGAATACATTTATATTTTCACATTTCTCGTGCACTAAGCTTTAAACACGGACTTAAATTGCAACATTTAATAATAAAAGTTCTTCACTGCACAACTTCGAAGCACTAAAGCTAGATTAAAACTAATCTTAATACGTATTAGTGAACGATATCCCCGTCTGTGATTGGTTCACTTTATCCAATCACAGTGAAGGATTGCTTGATAAGATATATATGTACAAATGTCCCAAACCATAGATAGCTAAAGAAGAAGAAGAAGAAGAAGAAGAAGAAGAAGAAGAAGAAGAAGAAGAAAAGAAAAGAAGAAGAAGAAGAACGTATTAGCGATCATCTCAAAATAAGGGTCCTTAGCCTTGAGAACCCATAATTTGACATCTCAAACGTCTAAATCTAACAAAGTCAGGGAATTTCCCAAGTCAGCTGCCGACATGACTTGGCTTTCACATTATTCTTTAAAGGATCGAGCCATAAAATTCTTAACCTTACCATCATATTTCCCTATAAGACAGAAAAACTATTTGCAGTAGAGCTGCATTCCCATTAGGGATCGCTGTTCCACATGTAACCTCTCTACGACGATTGCAGCCACCATACTACTGGTGAGAAAGTTCCAAACCATATGACACATAGAACGCAAGATTCTAATGAAAAAAAAATTACCCTTTCTCCCTTGATGAGTCATCTTAATAAATATATAGAATAATATATTATACAAATATGCATAGAATCTTTATACAGCTATACTATATTAATATTTATATTATATATATATATTAACTATATACTATATATATTAATATAATAATTATCATATATATATATTAATGATATTATATTATATAATATATATATATAATACTATATATATATATATATATATATATATAATATATGTCTATATTATAGTTAGATATATATATAGTTATACTATTAAACAAACTTATATATATATATAGTAATTAATATAGTTATTTATATAATATAAAATAATATATATTATATGAATATTACAAAACGTTAAAATAAATCAGTATAATAGGCTAGTATATATAAGTACTAACATTATATATAAGTGAAAATTTATATACTATAATTATTCTATATTATAATAAAGAAATAGGGAAGGGATTATAAAAATATATAAGTATATATTATATTATCATTATATGGATTATAATAAGGTTCGAAAGCAGAACATAAGTCTGATTATTGTATTCTATCAAAACAATAACTTTGATGCAGTGTTGACTCATATGCATCTGGTGGAAAACAATGGGAATAAAAGTAAAAAGTAGTCAAACCAAAGTGAAGTGGAGGAGTCGCACGCCTTAGTCCCTGAAAGTTTCAAACCGACTGGGCACTTGATCGACACTTGGCGCGATTTGGCTTCGATTTTTATAAGTAATGGACGTTAAAAAACATAATTTTCAAATATGGATAGTCAGAGCAGCCTCCTGCTCTGGATTCGGGTGGCGAGTATTCTCGCGCGCGCGCACGCACGTCATATATTCACGCGGACGGTGCAGGCCATGAGGCGCTTGCGGTGAGGTCCCCCGCAAGGGACCCCCGGGGATTAATGCGACGAAGTCGTGGGTAAATTCCTACACTATAGTAACATTAAGTATCGATGTACTTAATACACATTAAGTACACGTACTTAATGTGTGTATGTGAGTGTGTGTGTTTGTGTGTGTGAACCAGAGTCAACCAGCTCTGGGATCCACTTCTGAATCAGATTAAAACCAACTCAAACATAACAGTTAAATGTATTTCGATACATAGAATAGAAAGAAAGGGAAAGCACGTATAGGGTTTTTTAGAAAATAGAACAAAGTATAAGGGGGTTATGTTGAAAAACGGTTCATGAAAGTACTTGAAAGCAATGACGTACACATAAATTTACGAGCGCACGTATTTGCCGAATGGACAGGAATAAGGGACCTCCTTGGGGGAAACCCCCTAAACAAAACGGCAAACGGGTAGGTGCCCGAAACTGACTCAGGAAAGAACGTGGGGTCCTTGGAACCCCCGTTCCGGGTATTGCTTGACTTCCGTTAGACTTACTACTGTATATATATATATATATTTATATATAGTATATAATATATACATAGTACTATTATATATAATCATATTAAAAAATGTAATATACATAACTATATATTATATCTTATTATAATTATAGATATAAGTATTATATATATAACAAACTAAAATATATATATAACCCTAAAATATATATAAAGATACTAAATATATAAATAATAAAATAATTAATTATATATAATAATATAGTAGAGGTATACTAAGGATATACTATATATATCAATAATATATAAATGCTTAACTTCTTACGTCATAAACTGAAAGTAATTCTTAAAATGCACATTATATATAAAATAGAATTATCTGGTGAGAATCGTGCGCCTCGTTTAATATTCCAAAATTATATTTTAGTTATATATATATACTTATAATATTATTATCTAGGTATTTTTGACTATAATATATATATAGTAGTAGCAGCAATTTTTGATCTTCTTCCACAAGAAAACTAACTAATACTTAAAATCAATTGATTACAGTCTTTCCTCAGGTTTGAAAAAGAGTAATTTTAAAGCCATATTCAGAAGGATCATCTTTATCAATTTTCATCCAATTCACAAAAAAGATTCTATATCATGATCATATAAGGACTTACTTATTCGCCAAAATAATTAATATTTTCTGTAAATCAGAAATTTTGAAACATAAAAAAAAAAATGAAGCTTTATAGAATGCCATAAAACCTCTGTTCTTCTAGCATGAATTTAATCTATTTTCATTTTATTTTGTATTTTCAAAATATTATATTGTATTATAATCTTTTGATATATACAACTAGATGTGATAAAAAAAATAAAAAATGTTACTGATGAGATTGAAAGGGAACCAAGGATTAATAAAGTCCCCCGAAAACGTAAACTTATATCCTCGTTTAGTCATTGTTTAAGATCTGTTCCCTATATTTATTTTAAAGTAGGACTTGTGAGAAGAGTCTTGCGGACCGAACTCTATCAATAATAATGCCCACCGCTCCCGATTGAGTGGTTTTAATAAACTTTCTGAAAATTCTTAAAATATATTTATTACATATTAACATACTTATAAAGACAGAAATTACAAAATAAAGTAATATAATTATATATAATATAATTATATAATATTAATATACCTTAATATTATAACTAATTATATTATATAATATATTATTATATATAATATTAGTATATATTATTATAACATAATTATATATAATCCTATATCATAAAAGTACTATATAAAAAAAAAAATATAAAATATTAATCAATATAATCATATAATATATATATAATATACTTTATTATATTATTATAATCTATATCTATATTATTATACTATATACTATATATATATTAATATAAATATATATTATATAATATATATTTATTTACACCTTTTACAATCGCTCCCAGGAAAGGGTCCAAGACCCTGTCAGCGTGGGTTGTGCCAAGCACTTTCTGAATCTTTCCTCTATCTTCCAAACTCTATGCTATCCCTCAGCTCGTGCATCGACGGTTCTCTATTCCCGATGTCCCTCTCAAATGAGTTCCTCCACACGAGCTTTCCCAAACATCTCTTCCTTAGGTCTTCCTCTTGGTCTCGTTTACTTGTCCGGTTCACATTCACTCCCATCTCTTTCTTGGCTTTACTCTATCCCTCTTGCAATCTCTCAACAGATTTTTCCCCCCACCTCAATCGGAACTTGAGTAGCCATCTGTAAATTCATATAGCACTTTCAGCTCCAACTCTTCTCTTTATTTTCTTTTCTAAGTTCTCTGTCTGTCTCTTCTAGTGCGTTTCCCATATATAGACGCCTCTTCAAAAAACGTACAATCCCCGCCGACATTATATCTACTATTCACTCTCTTTGTTCGTACTCCAAATGTCTCTGAGCTCCATATAGTTAAAGATCGGTGTGGTTAACACCACCTTCAATATCACCTTTTTTCACGCTCCACATCTCCATTTGTCTAATCTGTTCTATGTATGAGAGGATAACACTGCGCTATCTAATTATACTGAACTCCCCCAACTGAGACTATCCTACTTGTGACATCTCATGTAACATTCACTCCCTTCCATCTTCCAAGATAGTTAGCCAAACCAAATACTATACATTATCTCCACCATCTATATAGTCTCCAGTCCCCATCTATAAACTCTTACATCATTACTCATCAACTCTCGTCCCTCCTTCTTCCTCGTATCTCTGACCACCTTAAGATGATCTATCGTCTTTTCTAGTTGTTGCTATTAACTCAAAGCCGGCCCTCTCAGCCTTCACGATATTGGTCAGAGAAAAACTACTATCACTACCTCTCTCAACCTGTACTCCCTCTTTCGCTGCCAGCACGCCAAAGTCATGCCGCATTAAGCCAAATTCATTCCCGATCCCAATTCTCCGATAATCTTCCTCTCACCCTTCTTTATTCACTCACATCCAGAGATTTTATCCGATACCAACAAATTGGTGACAACACGCTTCCGAATTTCAACCCCAGTGTAGTCTCACTACGCAACCAGTGTCCTAGTCTCATTTCACTCAAACACATACTTTTACTATTTTACATTCTTACATTTACTATCCTGTGTATAAACTCTCCAGAGACTCCTTGGCGTCCAACTTCTAAGCCCCCACTGCAACATTCCTCTCAATACCCCCAAGAGCACCTTCCTCCACAGGCTTCTCATCTAAGGCAGCCTGAAATCGAAAAGCTCTTCTCAGATCTGATGAAAAGGACCTTTTAATATATGCTGTAATTGATTTAATTCCTCCATTACCTTTTAATCACACGCGTAATTTCTTCTAGAACGAGGCCAGGCAAATCCGAGCATCCCTCGTCACTCCGTTGCCCTTCTGCCATTTCCTTGTTTCTAATATTCCTCATGCAATCTCGATCTTCCCCCATGCCTGGCTCGACTTACTTTCATCAACCTTTTCATCTAAAATTCTTGCTCATAAGATGTTTTACCAGATGGCGACCTTCACCAGGAAAATTCCCCACACATGTATTTTACAAAGAATCTTAACCAATAGTGTCTCAAGCTCTTTCCCTTATATAATTGGCACTATAATTGACTAATCTCGACCCATCCTCTAGGTACTTCGACATCTCAGTAACAGTAAAACAACCATAAAAATATAAAACACACCATAAAAAAAAGTTCAAGTACTTTCCATTTTAACCTCTATTATACTTATATTGATATCAATAATCTGAATGGGAAATATCCATCGTATAACTTAACTCACCGAAGTAACTTAACTATACCGTTCTCATCGCTTTAACAGAGAACCTACTATTCTTTCCTAGTTATCTCTGCGCACATCTTTCACCTTCCGTCTCTCTCTTACTAATTACATCTCTAATACTCGCCATCCTAGCGCGTCACAATTATGATAATCATTCAACAAAATATATAGCGATAGTGTTCACTAGAAAAGATTGCTCCACAAGAAAACCAAGCTCGCCTTGTTGCTGTAGCAGTAATCTACTGTCTTTCCCAAAACTCCTCCTTGCTAAAATCCTTGAATGAAAGGTTACTAAAAATATGCACCCACTTTCCTCTTGATCCTCTATTATGTTTTTGCCAGCTCTAAAAAATTTCTTCCTTATTTACTAGGCCTCCCTTCTGCCAATCTTTCTTCAGGTATCCTTAAATTAATCCTTTTCATCTCTTTTTGCTTAGCCTCTACTAATTTACTCTTTCTTTTACACTCTTTCATGCATCATTACTTGACCTCCCACATATTTAAAGCCCTTAGTTTGCTACAGAATTCTTATTTTCCTTCATAGCGCATCACTTCTCAAGCAATACCGATTTTCCTCTTTATTGCCTACCTTTCACTTCTTCAGGTAATTTCCACCACATTTGTGTGATCGTCTTTTTCTTCGTTCCTTCCTACCTCATCTTGCCTCAAGGGCCTCTCCTCTCCCGCCTCATCCTTCTAATATCCGCCCATATTCCTGTGTATCTCCCCATCTCTCCTACTCCTTCTAATTTTCTAATTGTTCTCGGTCCTCGCTTATTTTTTCAATATATTCCCTTTCCCTGTCACACTCCTTAATCACAATTCTCTTTTCTTTATTCTGCAACTTTTCTGTCTTCACCTCCAGGTCCGTCACCAACCAATCTAGGATCTGAATCAATTGATTCTACAAGAATTACTTGAACATTCATTAAGCTTTAAAAATAAATAAATATTGGGATACTGGAGATCAATTGAATACTAAAGAATTTTGAAAATTGTCCTGTGGTGTTGTTCCATCTATACCTTGTGAACCTATGTGAGTCCCCTCGTTGGAAAAAACCATTCATAATTTTCGCAATCCTTCCTCAGACAAGTAAATCTATCAGCATTATCTCCTTCAATGATTCCAGATGTAATTCCACAATTTCCACTGTTGCACCTAATATTGTGATTCTGGTAGGAGTTGTTCGTTTTGGGTAGTCCACTTTCTGAGCAAGGTGGAGATCCATTACCTTTTTGGAACGGAGGTCTTGTTCCCATTTGAGAAAACTGAAATGGTGTATTACTTCTCATACCATTATTGTTATCTTTTCCCCACCACGGGTTACTTGGACCTATATTTCCAGAATAAATGTTGGAAGGTAAATTTGGCCCAACACCAGCACCAGACCCTAATTCTCCTCCTGGCATTTGCATAAGATTCTTTGATTGTGTGGGAATATTTCCCATTGGGGAATTATTAGGATTGCCAATTCCTCTGTGATTTCTAGCATTATTGGTATCTAATAGCATCCCTATAGAAGGAGGAGCAGCTTCCTTGGAAGTATTAACAGGGAAAGACTGATATGGAAAGGAAAAATTCTGAGAGGAAGAAAACTCTTGTTTTTCTTTATTGAAAGTGTGATCCAATGATCTCTGAGGATTATTATACATATCTCCAAATCCAGAAGACATCATCTGAAGACCTCTGGAACCCATGCCACTGTCAGCCAACTGCGACTGAGTTTTCCAATTAATAGGAGGAGGATTGGTTTGAGGTTTTGAAAAAAGTGCATTACTTTGATTTACTTGTGAATTGAAAGACATTTTATTAAAGATGGACTGGTTTTGCGATGCCTGTAGCATTCCTATTCCTTGGGGATGTGGAGGATAATAGCCTCTGTTATCATCATCCAAAGGTGCCCCAAACATGCCCTTCGATGGCGGAACGTGAGGAGCAGACGAGCCTGGTGACAACTCAGGAGCAGTATTGCCAGATGATGCTGTCGTGCCATTGGGAATAGAAAGTCTTGCACCCATATAAGGAAGCTGATCATTTCTTGGTGAAATAGACTTGTTAGTAATACCGGTGTTTAATGAACTTGAGAAATTTCCAGTACCAGGCACGCAAGAATATGAAGAATTTGGCACACTAGCAATGCTTGGAGGAGGATTTGAACGATCAATATCCCTATAAGGAATTGGAAATCTCTGATTAAAAGAATAATTTTGGTTAGGAGGTTGCATCAGAGTTGGAGTAACAGGAGGCTGTATTCCAACTGGATTTGGTGTAACAAGAGGAGATGGAGAATTAAAGTGTGTATTAGGTACTGATAATGGAGGTGGTGAAATTTGACTACGCTGACTCTCATAAGATGCATCTGAAGGGTTTGGAGATGCAGAAGGAGTCGGGGTTTGAAATGTAACCTGCAATAAGAGAAAAATAAATAGACTCCCAAGTAAATGATTAACTCAACTAAAATATAACTTATAAGATAGATAATGATAAATAAATAAATGTCATGTTAAGAATAATAAACCAAACTGTTCCAAATGACAAACCTGTTTTATCTCCTGCGCGTTAGAATTTCTTTTCAATATTGCTTGTAGTGCAACATTTGTTCTCGTACTTTTGGGTTTAGCTATGATGGTTGGAGGGGGATGCAAAGGCTGATCATTTTTAGGGTGATCAACAAAAACAGTTGTTCTTTTGTCCTTGCCTCCGGGAACAGATGGCTTTTTATCAGTCTCTCTAGAAGGATCTTTAAGGATTTGCGTTGTGCCTTGATGAAGTTGAGACAGTGAATTTGATTGAGATTTTTCTTTCGGCGATGTTTTCGAACGCTCTAATGAACCCTGAGGTTTTAAAATCCCTACTTTTTCTTTCTTTTTCATTGCCGTATTGACTGACTAAATAAAAAAATATATATATATATATTTATTAAATAAAAATAAAAATGTTCCTATCCACGAAAATAATACATAAAAATTAAATTTACCTCTTCTTTAGGCTGAAGAGTCAACCTTTCCAAGTCAAGAACTTCTTCAACTGGAGGCTTCAAGTTTGAAGTTGATTCAAATTTCGTGATTCCATCTTCCGTTGTAGACTATTATACATACAGTATTAAAATTAATAGTATGTCAAGTTCAGATCTTAATATTTTTAAATAGATAACTTAAAAATTCTTGTAAAAAATGATAAACTACAACAGGAAATTAACCAAAAAAAAAATAAAAAAAATATTCACATCTATATTTTACACTTGGTAATATATAAGTCCTTTACAACCAGGGCTGCTGACCAGGAGCCGTGGAGCTGTTATTTTTTAATGGGTGAAGCCGGATTCAAAATTTTTAAGTGGGTGGAACAGGAACAGAAGAAAAGGTGCTGCTTCCGGCTCTAGCAATTACAATTTTTATAGGTAATTACACAGCTGAACATAAATTTCGCTGATATATATGAGATTTATTTCTTATGAATTTTGATTTGTGTGCTAAATCAAAAAATCATATAAAAAATTATAAAGATGAACACAAATTTATAAGACATATGAGATTTGGTTCGCATAAATTTAATTTTGTTGACTGAATCAGAAAATCATACTGGTTTTTATATATCACATCCAGTTTTAGCGATATTCCATGAGTAAAACAACTGTGATACAAAAAATATATACAGATTATCTTACCAATAGTCATATATATAAGCTATCAAACTACCGGACTATATATAAATAATACTAAATCTAGCGACTATGAGTGAGGCGTATAGATATTAAGGAGAACTACCAACACTTATACTCTTTACTATATATGAGTCATCTCTCACTATCACCTCAGTTTACTATTATGAGTAGACCTGTAGTACTTGTAAAGATATCACTCTATTTGAGCAGCAACACACTATAATGAGAGGATAGTGTAGAAGTACATGCAGAGTTATATCTCAGTACACTAGTATAAAGCGGCTCTCATATACCTACAGTATTTCCATATATAAATAACTAATCAGAGTACTATTCACAATAAGAGTATTTATATTGTGAGCCCATCAATAAGTTCGGTAGAGGGGAAGGGATAAGACTCTAGCTATTATTTTTTTGAGTTCACACGTATCGATACTAAAAATCAGATATACTATCGTAATTCAGTGAGGTAGGGCTGCTGCTGCGAATCGACACCTATTACTCACTCTGCTTTGGGTTTCTTCCACAAGGTGGGAGGTGTAATCGCTTCCACTGTATTTGAGAGAGCTTTGAGTCTCTTCTTCGTCGAGTGACATAAATCTTTACTCCATATTACTCTAGTCTTGATATACATTATTTCTCTGCATCTTTAGATAGAGAACCGGGAGCATGGAAATATGCTATTTCATATGAGCATGCAGCGGTGCGCTAGAGTGTGTGTCAGGCTTAGAAGCCAATCCCGTGCAGGATACTCGTGTCGCACGAGCATCCAAGCGGTCTCTCACTCAAACGGGCAAAGTGTAAACCTCATAGTTCCTACTCGACAAATTTTCTGGCCTCTTGCCAAACAACATCTCTAACATTCTGTAAATCTGTCTTCTCCTTCTTATTCGTCCTCACGACTCTGTTGCTAACACTAGTTCAATTGACACTATACTAGTAAAGTGCGACTCCTTCTTCTGCTATTTTCACCCTCTCCTCGTGAAGTTGCTTAAATTCTCTTCTTCCTCACCTTCATCCTCTCATGTTGTGACAGTCTCTGTGGCCTGTGATGTAACATGCTCATACAGTTTTCTCGCACATGCTGGTCACTGAGATCTCATTATGTTAGGAGGAAACGGGTGGGCTCTCTCGACTGCGCATTCTCCCTCCCCTCGAGTTTTGCACCGTGACAAGTTGATATACTTGGCTGAGGTGACCCAGCGTTTAACATACGCTAAAACTATATTCTTTAGTCAATTCACTTAGCTACTTTCCATAAGTGTGACAGACGCAATATGCATACCTATCGGCACTACAAAGGTGAGAGCCAGGCAATCTCTCGATCTTCCCCTCATGACTATAGCCCTATATCTCACTTGTTTCCTATCTAAGATCTTGAACCCATTTCTCAACTCTCACTTCTTAGACCCATCTGGAATCTGATTCTCTTCTCTTCCGATCACCAAGTACGGTGTTTCGGCGTTCAAGGTTACTGGTGGATCGAATTCACTTTTCTATTTACCGATTTATAGAGATTTTTCACAGCTCTCTGAGTCTAACTTGCGAGACCTCTTGCGATGCTAAGGCTTGACATATTCCTACTCATTTACGAGAGTATTGGCTACGTGTCACTGATCAAAGATTTACATCCCTTCTTGGGTTCCTCTCTTTACTTTATTTTGTCTAGCTTTCTTCTCAATTCGCTCAATATCGGGTTGTGGTTGATGGAGAAAAAGGGCGCCTGTGAGTGTTAATTATAAAAATGAGTGTGGTTTCCTCAGGGTTCAGCTCTATATCTTCCTCCTTTATTTTTTAGCGTGACTTTTCATTAGTTGATCCTCTCAACTGCACACTCTAACTCTAATCTAACACTCATATGACGATAACTCAAGCGCAACCTGTGATTCTTCGAAACATCATCTGTTAATTCTCTGACTTCGTCTTTTAATTCTAGAATTCTTTTCTTTCTCGTAAGCAACACCTCCAATTTGGGGCTGGGGCTGGTCCTCGTTTTCAGCCCCACCTAAACATAAAAAGGAACATAAAATTCGTAATTTTCAGCCGATTTTGACTATATAAACAACAAACACGTGCTTTTTTTTGTAGAGTCAGTGTCTTAATAGTTGATCTCCTCGGTGTTTTACTCTCTGTAGTTGTGTATTTCTCTTTTCCGTGTTCAGAATTTTATCAACTTCTCCTCTAAATTGTTTCCGAGTAGATATAATGACATCTCATAGAGGGGTAAAATAAGAATTTACTTTACAAAATTTTTTCCTCTCTCCGAATGATTCCCAAACTTGACGAGATTGCATAGAATCACAGGTCCATTTATACTAAAAATCAGTACAGAAGTTTCTACTTTTCTCGTGACGTGTTGTATGTTGATATTATATTGCTGCTAAGGGAGGGTTTTGTCAAACTGTTTGATGCGACATTTATTCTTATCTGGATAAAAGTGACATATTCTCGACAGTTTTGTCCATTTTAGAATAATACGGCCCAGCTCACACGGTGGGATGAACAATTTTTCAGGGCATAATAATCGGCAAGATGCATCTATTTTTAATTAGATAATTTTGTTTGTATCAAAAAAAAGGAATTTTTTAATAAAAGATTCTCTCCGGATGAATTTGGTTTTGTGAGCTCGAAAATTAGATTGGGTGCACAAGAAACAAATCAAACACCAATCGCCAATTTATATATCTTATCACTTTTAGGAGGATCCATATGCCTTCGATTCAAAACCTTCAACGTTATATCAGAAAGCTGAGGAGAGAAAGATTTATGTAAAATTCTCCTAAATTCTAAGAGGAGTTAAAAGAATAAAATAGGAATTGAGACAAATTGGACAACGCTGAGCCAAAACTCAAAAAAATCGAAAAAAGTATTCCTGGAATGTTTTTATAGAATGGACCTTTTCGACGCGTATTTGAGAGAGGATGAAGTTCTTTAGAAATAGAGTCCTGAAAGATATTTTTAGATTGGGCCAGAATAGGCTCTTCAGGAGTTGTGTCCTGAAAGAGATGTTGTCGTGATGGAGAGAGAAAAAATAGCGAATCAGGCGTTTTAGAGTGAATTTGGATATTGGATTCTTTGGTCTATATATAATATAGTCAACCAAAGTCGAATAGAACACTGTAACACTCTTTACTGTCATTTTTATTTTCGACTCAATAACGTTCACACCCACATATATAATTGATTTTTCAACTTGGCTTCTTGAGCTAACATCTCCGCATGATTTCATTGGATTAGAATTGTGCGAGTGCGGTTGTCTCACTTTGTGAAATTTCAATCTCTTAAGATCCCTCTACAAACTTCTTGAGGGCAGAGTGAATTCTGAACCTGCAGCTGCCTCAACACACTCGATCCATTTTTCTACTCTGGTTCTTTTTTTTGTTGCTCCCTCTTCATACTTTCGAACTCTTTAGCATATTTTCACACGTCTTTCAACGTGCGTGTCTTAACAGGATTAACATCATCATCACACTCTCCCTTAATGGAGATGTAACACATAAATTAAAAAACTGTGTGTGTGAGAAACTTAACAGAGAGACTGCACTTATAGTCGCACTCAAAGCAACACACGGAAGTATGTTTTGACTCGTCAGACGAGTATTTTTCCTCTTCTCCCGGTAGTCTCTAATTAACTAAACACCAGCTATATCAAGGGTCTCATCCACTTTGTGTGTGTGCGAGTATTTCTTTCTAATATTGGGCTCCTGATATTCATATTGTTCGGACAGTCGAGTCTAAAAGGCCCAATTCAACGCTGTGAGATAAACTCTCCTTCTGATAGCATCTATACTTCAGTTCACATACCAATTAACCGTATGTCGCGCGTGCGGATTCTGGTCATTCTCTTCTATATCTGTATTCTTCGCAGCGGAGGTGTTCGAGGGCTTACTACTCTCGCGCTACTAGTACCACAACTTTTTACGACGTTCGCCCTCGGGTAGCGAGAAGGTGCTGTGATCCTGCGCACGGAGTTTTGTCGAGTAGAGGAAGGAGTTAGTGTGAAGGATCACGACCGTGAGGTTCTCGGGTGCGGTCATATTCATTCTTGAGTGCCACTTGAGCGCCCATGATCCTTTCACGCGACCCCAAACGGTATCTGTTCAGCTTGTGTGAGTAGTGACTCTCTTTACCTCCTCGCTATTTATGATATGTATTTAATCTTCACGAGCTCACTTTTAAGAGCCTACTCGTGCTCATTAGGGACGACTTATAATGTGCGTCTAGTCGGAATGAACTCTTATACAGTGGCTCATCTTCACACACACTCGTTAGACTGATACTGACACCTCTTTCTCCATTTTTCATCTGCTATACTTGTGACAACTGTTAAAAGAACAGAAAAAGTAAATATCTCAACATGTAGAGAGAATAACAAAATTTCCGAGAGACAACGGTTTCTTCTCAAAATTAGATAGCGATAATGAAATAATTAAGAGTGAGTTGATTAATATTAACTTATACCAAAAATAACAATAATAATTCAAAATAATGAACATCATATAGCTTAATTGATAAAGGCGTTATAGCTCGAAAAAAACACATAATCAATTTAATAAAATATTCAATAATATAGTATAGATGAGTTCACATATGTACAACTTACATAAATTCCAATTAAAAATAACACACATCATAATCAACATCTATAAATCCATACACTCATGAATCAGACATCATAAATCGATAAATCATAAATTCCGAACTTGCAATTAAAATTTATACTTTATAATGAATCTAAAAATTTTACTATAACTTTGAAAATATAAAATGTCTCAAGGTAAATATGAAAGGAAAAAGGTTGTGAGCGTATATTAAATATTATGAATTTTTTCGACATCATACAGTAGACCTATAGTCTAAATAATAGGGCGCGAGAGCTATAACACATAGGAGTATTGTCCGTGCTGTGGACTATAATTATATGATTCAATAAGGTTCTATGGTGTACAAAATACCAACACAATTAAAGGGAATGCCATAATGTGATGAACTATGTTTCTTTGTTGTTGTTTAGTCATTCAAGGCTTGTGTCTTGTAATATAAAGTATAATTCAACAAGTAAGATAGACACGGAATGGAGAAGCTCGTCATCAAGAGTGAGAGTGTTGAAAGCGTACGAGATCCGAACACAGAGCGAGTGGGCAAAACACAGTAAGCTAACTGACCATGGAGAGTACTCGAGTTACAACTCCATAGAGAAGGGAACCACAAAGTCTATGCTATGCCATCCTATGCTTTGCACACCTGCCCCGCTCACTCGATCTTGCCGTAGTCCTCACATTGCTGGAACATCACAGCGAGCTACACACGAGATCACATCACGAGCAACACACACACCCACACACAGCCCCCACACACCACACACACTACACACACACCATCAACAAACACACACAGCCTGCGTATATCCGACAATCGATATTCACGGTAGCTTGTACGTTCGAGTTCTCCGGGAAGTGACCACACAATTTTTGTGTGTCACTACCGCATCTGCTCTTTTAAAAAATCACACACACATACAACACACGAGACTACACTCCATCTATCGACACACAACGATCCACACCTCAAACACACACACCACTACACACTCACACTGCTAACCTTAACTCTAGGTCATTTATTTGATACTTATATACCTATATACATATATTGATTAGAGTGACGAGAGATAATATTTAGAATAGCTTCTATATATTATACACTCATACATAGTGATAAGTACTCTAGCTGAGTTATCAATAGAGGTATTAGACATAATTAAACTGTGAACAACACAGCCCAACACAATCCTTCACAATGATGATAACCAAAAAAACAATATCTCAAACTATAACTCTCCTCTACAGTGTTCCCAACCACACTCACTCACAATTCCTCCCATAAACTAAAACTTCTCCTCCGTGAGCAATCTCCCACTTTCTCCACGAACCCTCTATATATTGGGGAGTGAGCAACGCACACGCGCTCACCACCCTACTTCTGTGCGAGAGACAACGCCCAGAAGCACCATATTAGAGAAACAACACCATAGTCAAAATAACCTTTGAAAACCCAAGCTCATCTATTAGGCTACCAAGAAGCCACTAGCACCCAGAAGCCACACACTCTAACAACACACACGTTGCGAGCACACCTCAGGACATAAAAACATATTTTGCCACCAAATCTTTCAGACAACAACACTAGGTACTATCAAGGAACCACAACACGACCTAACCGAGAGCGCTCCCTTCCATCATCAATAAAATTCACAAATGTCGAAAACCCAATTACTTTAGCACTCCAGAAAACCTACACAACACCTACAAAAAAAAAAAACAAAAAAACAAAAAAAAAACAAAAAAGAAGAGAGAAAAAACAAAATACAGAATAGAACTCAACATAATTCACCAACCATATAGAAACAACATACATCCCCTAATATTACTAACTCTTAACTCAGACGAGTCCACAGCATTGAGAAAGCTTCAGGTGTGTGTGAGACGAGACTTACACAAAAACAGCTAACTATTTCCCTTGAAAAGGATCTAATATATAAAAATACCAAAAACCCTACATACACCATTTGAAATACGAGCAACTAATCGAAATAACGCACACTCACGGACCCCCACACAAGATAACACACACACCCACATCATGCAAACGACAAATCAACCAACTTCAAAATGTACAACACAGAAAGAGAATAAAATCCTTCAATTGTACTATATCCTAAATGCTCACAATTAATTCTCCACTCGTATTCCGAGTCCATACTTGGATATCTAACGCACACTCCTCCTTCCCCCATCTAGCGTACTAAACAACATTTCTCATACACTACTCCTTTCAACATACCAACTTAGAAACCAAACAGACCTCTATGTCGCTATACAATCTTTGACACGTCACTCAGCACTTCTACCAAAACACATTGCGCAGCCCAGAGTCTCGACAGACTCGTACGTCGAATCTCTCAACTCTGCTCATCGAACATACAAACAACTCAAATAAACGAAACCATCGTAGTACAGAAATAAGAGGACTTTAGCACTTTACTAGATATACTTCTTTCAAAAGAGAGATTTGTGCGTGACAGTGAATACTATGATGTGAGTGTTTATTGTGTGATTCTTGTCCTGATCAGACATGCATAGTGTGTGAAGGACTCTCATAGACTCCGACGAGAGTACACAGAGATGTCAACTTTATACTTAAGCAATAACTTTTTTGTAACATACGTGCAAAAAGAAAAATTTCAAAAATTTCAAGAAAATTTTCAAAACAAAAATTTGAGATATTATCGAACGCTCCTCACAAAATTATACATAATTTTAATTGCTTCAGTTAAACTTTCTCCCTTTCATCAATGATCATATGTCTTCTCGAACACTATTCATCTATAATATCGCCTGAGCAGAAAAAATTATCGCAGTCTCTCTCAACTTACTTAACATGACAACTATATAGTGACTCCTGCCTCACAACAAAAAACAAAACATTCCATATTCTGAGATGTCACATATATCGAGCAGGATGGTCCTCCAGATTAAAGATGCAAATCTTAATAAGTAAGTCGGCGTGTCCTTAGAAACATGGCAGGAGCGGGATTGGGGAGAAGAGACGAATCTGCAATTGCCGACGGCTCGATCTGTTTTAAGCAGAGCGTCATTTGTAGTCTACTCCTTCCTTTTATATTACCCAGGGAAAAAATGTACGCTCGTTCTTCTCTTCTCTTCTCCTGCTCCCGCGAGGATGGCCAACAACTCTTTTTGTGTTCATACCGTCGGTCGGTTAAGTTTGTTCTCTGTGTGCAGTTCTTCGACTTAGCCTCGGCCTTCCGAGTGTAGTTCATTATATTAGTCTTCTAGACTTATAGAGTGCACGCAGGTCCGATGCTGATTCAGCCTGAGATGAACAATATTCTCCTCCACCCTGTAATTTCACAAAATTTCATGATCTCCTTCTTCGCCTCCGCCAGAAGATTCGTCCAGAGCTTCAACGGGAGGTCGTAGAATATAATATATAAGGCTCACATGAGCGTTTTTGTACGGCATTGTTGTAAAAAGGCGTGTGTAAATCCGGCCTACTTTTTTCCCACCTTCCCTCTTCGAAGAGCGACAAGCCCTGCCGAGCGCCAACAGCTGCTACCCTCCTCCGGAACTACGACCCCCTCGATTTTGAGGTTTTTTTTTGAAGGTTTTTTCATTTTGATCCCGGAAGAACCGCCACCTTCTGTTGGCAGTCTCTCCGTTAACTCCGATTAAAATACTCTAGTCGAGATGAGCTTTATCCCAGTGAGAGGGCAAAGGGAGAACATAATAATGCCTTCTCGCTCTTCTACTTTACGTAGGAGAGCTGCGACAACCTGTGAAGAATATCACTCGTTCCCGCCCGCAGAAGCCAGGAGGTCTCATGGCGAGCTTTGCCCGCTGACACAGGCAGTACGCGGTTGAAGTTCCTCACATCCGACCTCAGTCCCCGCCACGTCTAGCCCTGCCGTACCCACTTCCCTGAAGCGCAGAGAGGAGACGTGACATTTACATTAACACGGGATGCTCGGAAAACCTCCGAGTGGTGACACCCGGGCGAAACTCATCTCCCGGATGCTGCCACACCATCATCTTCCCCGTTCCAACCTCTCCGTCAGCATCTATCTCGCGTGAGAGTGGGTAAAGCAGAGCGATGATGGGTGCTTCTGCCCTCGCGAGCTGAAGAGCGTCATTGGCCAACTTCCTTCTACAGGGCATCCCTGGAAGATCTTCTTTCCTCCCTCGCGAGGACTGCCAACAACTCTTCAAGCTCGGGGTAAAAGTTTGTCTCCGGACTTTCGGCTTGCCTCGTATAGATAGTTTCTAGACGCCCAGGCGCACGCCTCCAGCATAATCCCTAATAAAATCTCCACTGTCCACCCCGCCAGGAAGATCGTGTCAAAAAGAGCTCACAAACGGGGTCGCAGGAAAAGGCGTTCTACTTTTCCGGTAAAAGGCGGCAAATTCCTTAGTGAACTATACTTTTTCTGTCTCTTCATTACCCGCAGCTTTACGAAAGTAACCGGGAAAACGCTCACTCACTCTCTGACGCTCGAACACGAAAGTGCTAGCAAGCCTTGACCCTCCGCCTCCGGGACCGATTTTCTTTTTCAAGTTCCATCTCGCAACAAGCTCCCCGAAGACTATTTCTAATTTTTGCCCTCTGATTCTCTCGCAGTACCTCGTCATAGCTCCCTTGCTCATTCTCATACCTTCTTTTTGGTCCGCGCAAATGACCGCCACACACTCTGTATATGTTTTGCTGTCTCCTCTCCGTCTCGAGTCTAACCTTCCAAACTCTAATGATTACTCTAGTGCACACTCATTATATTCTCGAGGTGAAGTCGTCATGGCAATAGATGTGTATATGACTACCTCAATAATGTGCTTTCTCGCTCTCCTACTTGTTACGTAGGAGAGCGTGCGACATACCCGACTGTCTGAAGATACACTCCCGAATGTGTCCGCCCACCACAGCACGTCAGCGCGGTCTCTATCGAGCTTTGTCCGTGCTGACATCGACACATCCGTTCCAGTAAATTTTTTTTTTGTTTTTTTATCCTTCTGTATGATCTTGCTGATGTCACGATCCATACAAGGCCAAAATATATTATTTATGACTGCCCGTGACGATTGCTTCTGACATTCTCTTTCCTCCGCCTCAGTCCTCCACGCTCTACCAGGTCCCTCCGCCGTACAATCCACTGCTGAACGCAGTGAGAGAGCACACGTTGACATACTTCGACATCATTTAACATCTCGTCGTCACGTCCGCGATGTCCTCGTTACATCCTTTCACAGTGTAGGTGTTTTTGATCGACTCCCTAATTCTCTTCGCGCATTACATTACTCCTCAGGATAAACTCAGTCTCTTCTCCGGAATTGCCTTCACCATTCAATTTCTCCTTCGTTCACTTACGGTGGTCCTCACTTAGCATCCTCTCAAGTCATTTGTATCATTCACTTTCTTCTTAGCGAATAGTGTGGTGAAGTTTCTAGGTATAGCTGAGGATGGTTTTATGCTGAGTGCCCATGTCGGCTGTTAATAAGCGGCGTTCAATGGCACCTTTCCTTACCTAGGACGTGAAGATCCTCTTCTTTCTTCTTCGCAGATGGCCAATACCTACCTTCAGTCGGTGTAAATGGTTTGTTCTGGACTACATTACACCCGGCTCGGCCTCGTAGATGTTTACAGACGGGCCCACGGCGCGCCTTTTAGTACTCCCGGAGATAAAGAGACATCACCCGCCCAGAAGAATCCGTCCAAGAGCGTCAATCGAATGTCTTCTTCTCCTGGTCTGAAAAAATAAATGCTCTACTTTCATCTCCGTAAAAGAGCGCGTGAAAATGTTCTAATCCCGATCCCTTTTTTCGACATCGAAGCAGGAAAGCTCTGACGCCTACAGGCTGCACCTCTCTCCCGTGCAGACTCACGACCCCAACCTCCAACTCGAGAGTTTGAGCTTTTTCACAGTCTTGGTTCCCGACACTGTCGACCACCAACCGAACCTCCTACAATTTGACAAACTCTCTTGTTTCTGGCATCCTCTCCGTACGCTTCCGACTTTTAGGCCACTCTCTAGTCGAGACGCTTTTATCCCAGTGAGAAGGCCAAGCGGGAAGGCACATAATGCCTTCTCGCCTCTCACCCTACCTATTAACGTGAGGAGGAAGCTCGCGAACGCGACCACACGATGTGACAGTGATAAGATAATCTCACACGTTATGTCCGCTCCGTCAGAGCCTGCGTCTATCGTTAGAACATATGTTGTCTCTGCTTGGCTCTGTTCCTCGGACACATGGTGCAGCACTCTGAGCGGTTTGGAGTGTGATCTTTTATGAAATTTTCTTATAACCACAAGTTGTTTTCTAAAGTTTCCACTATTTGGCACGTAGACCAATCCAACATAATGAATTTCTGGCCATTCCAATTACCGCATATTATGTGCTTGCTTTGATTCCAGATCGCCCTAATAGGCCTGCGTACCCAACTTGCCTTTACGCAGAAGAGACGTGACATTGACATTCAACTTTCGATTTTACGAACTGATGCTCACCGTAATCCTTCCGACGCTGGTGACCACCGGAGAAACCTGCGGAGGAATCTCCGGGATTGTTTCTTAATGTCAAAATCATACATCTATCCACCGTTCCTCATTGCTACTGCTCACAACTCAGCCATGGCATCTATCTCGCGTGAGAGGCCGTGAAGTCGTCAGAGAGCGATGATAAGGTCCCGGTCTGCCGTGCGCAGTTATGTACGAAGCGTGGTCATTTGGCTAAATTCTTTCTATAATCTTGTTGACTTTGTCTTACCTAGGGAATCGTATCTCACTCCTCTCTCATTACGCTTGTTATCCTTAGTCTCGCGTATGATGTAACAAAGGTTTCAACATCGATTGTAAATTAACTCTGTTTTTAGCTCGTTATTAGATCCGCTCGTGCCTCGTGAGATTGTATCATCTAGACGGCCCCAGCGCCGAGCGCGTTCCCGAGATACAACACTTCTCTATCAATAAGATCTTCTCCACCAGAAAAGGATCGTCCAAGTAGACTCACTTGTCGAGAAACCAAAAAGGCTCATATTCGTATCCGCCCAAGAATGTACATCGGGAAATCAGGCGACGGTTCCTCGCCAGACGATGGTCTTTATATTTTGCTCAAAGAAGCAGTGGACAATTCCATCTGTGCACTCATGGCATTGAAAGACTCCGGGAAAGCCAACTGTGATCTTGCATACGTGATAGGATTCGAATCTTGAAGTTCTTTTCAAATCTTTTTTTAAACTTTCCTTAATGAACTACTACATTCCGTGCTCGTACGTTCTATGGCACGATCTCTCGTACCTCCGGCTTATGGCAACTTCTATCACTGATTGATGTGTCGTGAGTGAGACACTCTTATTCGGTTTGACGAGGCGAAGGCGTAGTGACCATTAGCATGCTTTTCTCGCTCTCTTCATACTCTTAGCGTAGGAGAGCTGCGAACACACTAGTAGACACGCACCACATCGTGTGCTCGCCCTGGCCTGGCGGTCTCATCGAGCTTTGCCCAAGCTGACACTGCAGAGCGAGCGCAGTGGAGGATGCCTCCAGTGCCATCTCCCGCCCGTCTATCGAACCCCACGCTCTAGCGCCCTTCGAGTAACTCGAGTTTCCTTGATAATGTGCCCAGAGAGAGCGTGAATCGCTATCCATGTGACAATTGACTATACACTACGGGAAAATTTTGCTCGGAATCCTCCGAGTGGTGAAAACCTCATCCAACGGGAGAAAACTCCATCTTATTGTCTTCTCCAGCGGTTGCCTCAACATCGTCTTCCCTGTTCCACCCCTCTCGTGGCTAGCTATATCGGGGTGAGAGTGAGAGAAAGGAACGTGGGTTTCGCGAATGATTGGTGTTGCCTGACAGATACGTGCATTCGGCACTTTCTCAGGGAAGGAGTCTTTCCTATCTCGAGAGCGATGGGCCAATCTTGCAAGTCGGGGTAAAGGTTTGTCTCGGACTGTGCGCTCCTCGTAGCGTAGCCGCTAAAAGGCGGCCCAGGAGCTGCCACTCCGGGATAACCCCTCACCCGCCTAAAAGATCGTCCAAGACCTTGGCAGGTCGAGCAAAAGCTCTTCTTTTCCGTGAAAAAGAAGAGGCGGAAGCTAATTTTCCGACCTTTTTCGATCAAAATCACCGGAAAAGTTCGGCTCACAGCCGGTCTGCAACCCTCGTCGGTACTTGCTTGAGCACCTCGATTTTGAGTTTTTCAGACCTTTGGTCACTGACGACCGCCTCGTTCTGCAGTTCATTCGTACTGCACGGCTTCCCACTCGTCGATGAGATGCAAATCATCACCGTGAGAGGAGGGCCACGTGAACATATAAATATGCTGTGTGAACTCGCACTGGTTAGTCCGCATGAAGAACTTTCACGCTAACCAGTTGCTACATTGTAAAAAAAGGACAACGTAGACTCGTAGGTCCCGCGAGTTCCCCATATAATCAGAAACGTGGCGTTTCTCAATATGCGAGTTTGCCCCTCACCTCTGACGACATACGCTCTACGCAACCAGGCCAGATCGCGGCCTGTATGGTCCTCGCCCATTCCCGCCTCAGTCCCCCTCAAACGCTCTAGCCCTGCTTACCACTCCCTAGCCGCAGATGAGAGACGTGACTTGACATTTCGAGAGAGGACGTCGGGAACCTCCGAGTTGTGACACCCGGGAGAAATCATCTCCCGGTTGCCTTAACATCGTCCTTCCTGTTCCAGCCCCCTCCTTCAGTGCTATACTCATCTGGGGAACGTGAGGAACGTACGTGCGCTCCATTGATTGTGTCTGCCTGAGGTAAGTCGTCATTGGCACCTCCTTACCTACCAGGGAGGAAGTCCTCGTACCGTCCAACGAGAGAAATAGGCTCAACTCTCAAGTCGGGTAAAGGCTTTATGCTCGGAATCTGTGCTCTCCTCAGTTCAGACGTCAACAAGAGGCGGCTGCCACCTCCGAAGCTGCCAACTAGGACCGAGAATTAACCTCCTTCACCAGGCCGCGCGCAGCCTAAAAGATCGTCAAGACCTTTTGGCAGTCGCACGCCAAAGCTCTACTTTTCCGCGTGAACATCAGGCGGAAATTACAGCTTTTCGACATCCAAAATACAGGTGAAGTTGCCTATCCACTGTAGCCGGGGGCTGCAACCCTCTCCGAAGATGACCCTCTAACCGGGCCCATCGACTTTGAGTTTTTTCCACAGATTTGGTCTACGTGTCAAGACCGCGCTCGTTCCGCAGTCATCGGCTCTTCCGGTACCTCTTTGCACCACCGGCTTTCCCCTCGTCGAGAGAGCAGATAAATCAACAAAACAGTGAGAGGGCCGTACGGACATTCATTCAATGACCATGTGAACTGCTGCCTGTTTATTTCCATGGAAGGAATGTCACCCGAACGATACCAGCTCATCAAGAAATCTACTATCGTCTCCGCCCCAGTCCCGGTAGTCGTTCTCAAAGATCGAGCTTTGTGCTCCTACACTGACACAGGCAGACGCGGGGAGCGTCCTCCCCATCTCGCCTCATCCCCACGCTCTAAGGCCTGCCCGTACCGCACTGTGTACCTGAGAGAAGACGTGGACATTGACTATTAACACGTGGGATGCTCGGCAACCTCTCGAGTGGCTGCACCTACCTCCGGGAGACCTCTTCTCCCGGTTGCCTCCAACATCGGTCTTCCCTGTTCCCACATTTCACCCTCCTCGGCCCTACTCATATCGGGAAGAGTGAGGACGACGGGTTCGACGAGTGATTGGTTGTCTGCTCTGAGAAAAAGCGTCATTGGCACTCCTCCGAAGGAGGGAGAGCTTTGTCTCACTGCGTCTCGAGAGGATGGGCCAATTCTTTAAGTCGGGGGTACAAAGTTTTGTGTCTCCCGGACTGAGTGTCTCCTCGTAGCCAGCTACAAAGGGCGGGCTTCCAGACTTTACGGTCTCCAATTGATCCGAACCACCCCCTCACCGCCTAAAAGATCGTCCAGATGCTCAACGTGACTAGCTGCGAGCAGAGTGAAGCTCTACCCATTCTTTTTTCGTCAGAAAAGGCCGCAGAAAATTATTTCCGCTTTTGTCGACCAAAAAATCCACCGTTAGTCAAATTCTCGTATCACTACCAGGGACTTGAGGCGGTATTGCACTGTCCTTCTTTCCACGGATGACAACCACTCTTTTTAGTGAGGTAGTATTCGTTATTCTCGATTTTGGAGTTATTTTTCACGCTTTGATGTGCAGACGAAAAACGTTCCCTCGTCCTCTTTCGGTTAGAGCAAAATCTCTCCGTAGCCTCGTTCCGGGTCTTCACTCGCGACGAAGTAGGTCAGAATATCACCTGTCCTGTTTCAACGTGAGAGGCCACGGACAGGAGAGTAATAATGCCTGTGAACTGCCTATGTTTAGCTTGTGGCACACTGGAAGTGTATGTGCCAACAAGTACGTCAACAAAGAACAACCTACTTCTCGTCTTCCGCCCACACCAGCGCCGTGGCGTTCCAATCGGAGCTTTTGCCCTCCTGACACCGGCAGACATGCGGTGGGGGTTCCTCCATCTTTAGAAGGAATAAAACCATACACGCACTAGTGCTGCTGCTGCGCTACCACTCCTGACCGCCACAGTAGAGACCGTGACATTTGACATTAACCACGGGATGCTCGAACCTCAGAGTGGTGACAGCCCGGGAGAACTCATCTCTCCGGCTGCCTCACCCATCAAATCTTTCCCTGTTCAATACCGTCTCCGAATGTCCTTCTAAGTCTCGGAGAGTTGGAGAGGGGGCGATGAATGGTGTCGTCTGCCCGTGCCTGACTGGAGCTTGGTAGCTAGCTCGTCACCTGTGGAGAAGATCCTTATCCAGTATCGACCCACAGCCTTAGTCCACGGTCTAGGCCCTCTGTATACCACTCCTGATACAAGAGAGAAACTGCCGTGACAATGGCATGGGTAGCTTGGAGTGGTCTACGGACTCTGCTCCTTACCGATGAGTGCTGGCTTCGCAGTGATTCTTAATAATACAGCTGTGAGCCAAGGGTCCAGCCGTCAGATGCGCTCTTTCCGTACCTTCTCCTATGCTACCCCGCACCATGCACCGGTCGGAAGGAGAAAGTCATTCCGAAAATCACACTCCTTGTTTCGGCCGAAATCCAGGTTATGGTCTCTTATTCTCATCTCCGGTCACCTATCCTATACTCGTGCGAAGGTTGGGCATAAATTCGTCATAATTAATAATTGGACCCAACCAATCGTTACACTTTTTTTTTGTGTGGAATGTTTAAGTGTTTTTTATTATTATATGAAAGAAAATTCATGTACAGTATTCTTTAAAAAATAAAATTATTTTCTGAGAAAAAAACAAAAAAGAATTTTTCCGACGGAGAGTGCTATCCCCTTCTCTATATGACGATGATTATGGCAACTTAATGCCGTGAGGCGCGCTCCGGGTGAGGAGCACTGCGCACTCCCGTCATGAAAATTTAGTCAAAAAATTTGGTGGTGCAGATGGCTTAACATTGAAATTTTTTGCCATTCGCCTTTCAACTTCGCCGGAGAGAACGGTTTTCAGACGCGAGACGAGCCACTGGTAGTCCCCTCTCCCTGAGACTCTCTTTTTTTCGAAAACCTCCGAACTTTTTTTTTTTTTTTTGGTGAGCGCATCATATCCAAAATCGACAACAAAAATTCTAAGTCCCCGACCGAACAATTTCGAGTGAGAGCAAACTACAAGATCTTTTAGGTGTGGAGAATGGTTGTGCAACGTTTCTAGACCTGAGAGAGAGAGCACGAAGGTAAAGAACGATGGAGTGAAAGTGAGACACACGCCAGAGAGGACTCGGTTGCAGAGAGAGAAGCATATAGGGGCGAGGAATGGTGAAGAATCGCCAGTATGAATAGAGAGAGATATTTTTGACGAGGAGAAATTATTGGGGGGGCTGGCGGGGGGTGGCTTATTGAAAAATCGAAAATAATTCTAAGTCCCCGAAAGTTTCGACAAACTCAGACTTCGGAGAGGCACAGGTGTTAAAAAGAGTGCATCCGGAGAGTACGTGGAACAGGTTCGTTCAGAGACACTTTGCTAAATCCCTAATACCAATTTTTTCGGCACCAAAAGTGTTTTTAAATCTAAGTCCCCACTGAGCGGGCAGACATTCGCAGTAGGAAATTCTAGAGTTCCCGAGCGCGCGAAAATTTCGAGGAATGAATGAGCCAAAAGAAACCAGACCAGTTCGGGGAGAAGAGCAGGCGTTGCAGAGAAACGCAGAAGAGTGAGAACGTGGGGTACGTGCGTACGTTGGAAGACATTGATTTATAATTGCCGTATTATACAAAATTTTTGAATGAACACCACGATAGGAAATTGCTCACGATGGTGCCAAGAGGAATGAGGAAGGAGGCATATCGAAAAAAATTCAAAAGTTTTTTCAAATCTCCTCAAGCAGAGAGAGAGTGATGTACCAAACCAGAAAAACTATCGGGAGAGCAGCACGTTTTGAGCACACCAAGATGACAAATAACGAGTGAGGTGACACATCGTACGATGAGTACAAATAGAGCTATGTACTTCACACTTACCTAATTTGCGCAGCAAGTTAAGTAAGCCAAATATTTTTGCGGGAGAGGAGAGAGACAGATCAGTACGGAGATGACGCCGAGAGTTCTCCGAGATAGAATGTTATTGTGCAACAGTCAGCAACGTCACAAGCGGAGGGAAAATTTCTAGACGTGAGAGAGGGAGGCCACGTGATTGATCGGCAACAGTGGTCGAGCGCGCGGAAATACCCTGCCCAAATCGCAGTTTCATCGGGAAATAATCACTCGCGCAGCGAAAAAATCTTCTCCTTGCGATGTGCGACGGGAACCTGCAGGGTCGGAAGAGGAGATCTTTCTATGGCCAACAAACAGGTGGACGCGATGATTTTCACAGAGTCCGGAATATTTGGACTTGGAGGGCTGGATATTCTCTTACACCGGGGTGGCGGACCATTAGAGAGATGATGAATCGGAACCGAGATTGCCGATCGGCGGAGCGCCGAGGAGAAAATAAGCCGGTTTCCCAAATCCACGCTATGATACGCACGAGGAAATGTCTGCGCAGCGAAAACTCCTCTCCTTTTCCCAGGTCCCCCGCGTGACATATAGTCCACAGAGGAGCTTGTCTCGGGGCAACGAGCGACGGGCGAAGATTTTCGCAAGAAGGGTATGGATCTTTGGACTGCAGGGGGGAGTTGTTTAACTCGTTGGAAGCGGCCTATAAGTGAATCGCCCTGGTCGAGCGCGGCCGGAGAATACCTTCCCAAATATCACAGGTTTCATCAAACTTGGAAACATCTATCGCGCAGCGAAAATCTATTCTTTCCTACCCGCCGGGACTCATGTCGGAAAGAGGCAGAATGCTCAGCGCACACCAACGCGCTCGAGAGATGTTTTTGTCACACGAAGTCGGATTTTGGGACTGAGGATTATCTCTTGTTGAGCCGTGGGCGGCAATATGATCGCCTTTGTCTGAAAGCGCGGCCGACGAATAACCACATTCCCCAAATCGCAGTTTTTTCACGGAATTCCTCGTAGCGCAAGCGAAACATCTCTCACTTTGCCCAAGGCCCGCCCGGCGTACACTTAGAGTCCAAAGAGGAACTCTTCTCTCTCGGCGCAACAATCGCGCGAGATTTCTCCAAAAGTCGGATGTTTGCCCTGAGGGGGATATTTTTCTTTATTTCTTACGTGGCGCATATGGATCGCGCGCCTTCGACGCGGCGAAAATACCTTCCTAAATCTCACGGTTTTCATAAGGGAAATCCTCTGCTGGCGCGAAACCTCCTTGCCTATTCCGCCAGTGGAACTTCAGGGGGTCGAAAGACTGACTTTCTCAGGCAGCACAACATGCGTCGAGATTTTTACCAAAGTCGGATTTTGGGGACCGAGAGGGATAATCCTCTACTGTGGGGGACGGCCATATGATCAGCCCCTGGGTTACGGAGCGCGCTGCAGGCAATGCCTTGCAAAAACGATATGCCAGGTTTTTCACACGAAAAAATCTCCGCGCACGAAACTCCTTGTCCTTGCCAGCCTGGGCGACTCAGGCGCGTCGAAAGAGGAGATTTCTGCATAGCCAACATTGTTGCGGAGATTTTTTCTCCAAAGTCGGATTTCCCGAAGTATCGTATTATTCCGACGCTGACTAGTCACCAACTGACTATGCGTTTCTGTCTCAGGTGAATCAACAGCAAAGCTGATCTTAGTCGACTTTTTTTCAATTTCGACAATCCCAAACCCGGACCGGTGGGGGCAAACTTTTGCCTGTTGGGGGCTCTGATTTCGCCCGATTCGTCCGAGCGCTGGGCCGAGAAATTGCCCTCTCCAATCCCGGCTCTTCAACGGGATAATCTTCGCGTCAGCGAAACTCCTTTCCTTCCGCCGGGACTGACCGGGTCGGAAGAGGAGATTCTTCTTTCCTCATGCAACAACGTCGCCGAGATTTTCAAGAAGTTCGATTGTTGGACTGAGGGGTATAATCTTCTCTACCACTGCGGCCATATGATACGACGCTTGTCGAGCGGCGGCCAGAGAAATGTGCCTCCGGATCTCCCAGGAGTTGTTCAGGAAAAGTCTAGGCACTAGACATTGCGAAACCTCCTTATTCCTTCCCTTTTCCGGGACTCAGTGTCGAAAGAGGAAGATTTCTCGTTAGCTCAACATCGCGAGGGAAGACATATTTTCCGAAAGTCGGATTTCGAAACTCGTCTTTTGCCGGCTTTAAAAAGTCAACACCAATGAGCTATGCAATATCTCTCAGGAATCAACGGAGGACACGCTTGGACCGTTAGCGCAAATTTTTTACTTTTCCAATTCGAATCAAACAATCCGGCAACTAGTGGAGGAGCAAAACGCTTGTTTGGCCGTGGGCGCTCTAATATCTGCCCTTGTCGATGCGCGGCACACTGCAGAAAGCTGTCCATCTCTCCAATCCCGGCATTGCACGGCGAAATCTCCGCACAGACGATTAACCGTCCTTTTCCTTGCCCGGCGGACTGTATCAGGTCGAAAATGAGGAGATTTTCTCGACTGCTCGTAGAGGCAACAAGAACGAGCGCGAGATTTCTTTCCAAATCCGGGATTTTGGATCATGAGGGGGATATCTCTTACCACCTGGGCGGCCAATAGAAAATCCGCCCCTTGAGTCGATTGCGGGTCCGGACGGAGCAATGCCTTTTACCCGAATCCAGGTTTTTCACAGGAAAAATCTTCGCGGAGCGAAACTCCTTTCCTTACCCCGCCGGGGACTCAAGGTCGTAAAGAAGGAATTTCTCTTTTGCAACATCTGCGAGGGAGATTCTGTCCAAAGTCGGACTATCGAAATAATCCGTATTTTCCGCTAAGTCACTGGCAGACCTGACGTACATGCTTAAATCTCAGGGAATACAACAGCATCGCTTGGAACCTTAGCGAATCTTTTTCTAATTATTACGAAAATACCAAAACCCGGGACCGTGGGGCGCAAAAAACTGCTGTGCCTGTGGGCGGCTCTCACTGATCGCCCTTGTTCCGACGCGGACCGAAAAATGCCCCTCCCGCAATACCTGGGTCTTCATCGGGAAATCTCGCGCCAGCGAAACCGTCCTTTCCTTGTCCCAGCCGGGACTCAGGGTCGGAAGAGAAGATTTCTCAGGTCAACAACGCGCGAGATTTTCCAAGTCGGATTTTGAGACTGAGGGGGATATCCCTTAACCCTGGGCGGCATCAAATTTGATTCCGCCCTTCGTGAGGCGGGCCGAGAAATGCCGGTTACCGAATTGGGGGGCAGCGTTTTCACGTGGGAACAATACTCTGCGCAGCGAAACCCTCCTTTCCTTCCCGCCGACCTCAGGGTCCGAAAGAGGAAGATTTCTCTTGCAACATCGCCGTAGATTTTCCAAAGTCGGATTCCGAATCGCGTTTTCCGCTAAGTCACAGCCCTGAGCTATGCGTTTCTGCAGCCAGGAATGGTCAACATGCAGCGCTGGACTTAGGACATTTTTTCTAATTCCGCATCCCAAACCCGGACCGGTTGGGGGGACAAATCTTCTTCGGCCCGTGAGGGCGGCTCTTATCAGAGTCGCCGCTTGGGTCGACGCTGCGGGATAAGGCCGCAGAATGCCCTCTCCAGACGGCTCTAGCTATCGAGCTCAACGGGAAATTTCCGCGCAGCGAAAACCTCCTTCGCTTCGAACGCCACGCCGGGACTCAGGGTCGGAAAAGAAGGATTATTTGTATCCAGGCAACAAGCTGCGCGAGATATTTCCAAAAAGTCGGGATTTTGGACTGCAGGGGGGAATATCTCCTGTACCGCATCCTGTGGCGCCATAAGTGATCGCGCCTTCGTCGAGCGCGGCCGAGAATTACCTTCCCGAATCCACTCTTTTTCAACGGGAAATTCTCTGCGCCAGCGAAACCCTACGTACACTCTCTCCACCGGCCGGGACTCAGCGGTCGGAAGAGGGATTCTGTTCTCACAGGCAGACAAACGTGCGCGGAGATTTTTGCCAAAGTCGAGGATTTTGGGACCGAGAGGGATATCTCTTACCCGAGAGGTGAGGCGGCGCATTAATGATTCGCCCTTGGTCGAGCGGGCCGAGAAATGCCCTTCCCGAATCCAGGTTTTTACGGAAAATCTAGCGCAGCGAAACCTCCTCTCCCCTTCCCTGCCGGGAGCCCTCAGGTCGAAATAGGAGCCTTTTCTTCGGGCCACACCAGGCGAGGGAGATTTTTCCAAAAGTCGGATGTCGAAAGATCGTTTTCCGTCTAAGGTATTCAAACCCAATGAGCATTGCAAATCTCTTCAGGACATGCAACACGCCACGGCTGACTTTGCGAAAATTTTTTCAATTTCGAGAATCCTAAACGACCGGAACCACCGTGGGGGCAAACCTCTTTCCGTGTGGGCGCCTCTATGATCGCCCTTGTCAACGATGCGGCGGGGGCGAAGAAAGTGACCCATCCCGCCGAATCCAGGTATTTCAACGGAGATAATTCTCGCGGCCAGACGAAAACTCCATTCGTCCTTCCCGCCGGACTCGGGTCGAAAAGAGGAAAGCGTTTTCTCCGGGCTAACCAAGGCGCGAGATTTATATCTCCGAAGCATCGGAAATTCAAGCAAATCGTTTTACCTCCGCACAAAGTTTCCCGAATGCGAGCTTAGCAGTTTTTCCCAGGGAATCAAAACAAAAGCGACCATACTGGACTTGAGCGAAATTTCAATTGTTCGAATCCGGAACACATAACCGAGAAAGACAGAGAGGGAATATCTCTTACCGTGGGCCGGCCCCTGATGTCGCCCTTTCGTCGAGCAGGCAAAGGCACATGAAAAATGCCCTCGAGCCCAAATCAGATCAGCGGCTCTTACACGGAAAGATCTCAGCAGCAGCGAGAACCAATCCTTTCCGTTCCGGCCGGGAACTCAGGAGGTCGGAAATAAGGAGAGATTTTCTGCTCATCTCAGCGCAACGAAACGAGGAGGCGCCGAGATTTTTCCCAAGTCGGGATCGTTTGAGGAGACCGAGGAGGGATATGTACTCTTACCGAGAAAGAGGCGCAGAGATGGGCGGCCATGTCGATGTCGAACCTTGTTCGAGCTGCGGCCGAGTAGGAAAATGGCTTCACCGGGAAATCCAGGAGCAGAGCGTTTTCACGGGGATTCATCGCGCACGCGAAACTCCTCTCACTTTCTGTATGGAATATCTGAATGAGGAAGAAGAGAGCAAGTTCAAAGAACTGAGCGAGAAGAGAGAGAAGAGAGGAGAAAGAGAGAAGAGACAGAGAGAGAGAGGAGAGAGAGGAGAGAGGAGAGAGATGAAGGAGAGAGAGAGAGGAAAGGTAGAGAGGAGAGTAGAGA
>JABUQX010017345.1:0-68105 GCA_015478945.1 Trachelipus rathkii | reverse complement strand
ATATATATATATATATATATATATATATATATATATATATATATATATATATCTTTCTTTCTTCTTTCTTCACCTTCCTCTTTGCCCCAAGATTGGGGGTAAGGTGCTGTACAAGCATAGGAAAAGAAAAAGCAGTGGGAGAACATGACAAACGTCGAAAGAAAGCCCAGCCTTACCGCCCCCTGTACCATTAATTAGTGAGAGTCACAGACAGAAAATCCACCCTAGAGCATCATGGACCGCGACGACCCTCACCAGGTAAATCGTCAATGGTGGTTCATCCCTGGCTCCAGGTGGGCCACAAACCATCCCCCCAAACAAAAACCCCGCCATGCTCGCCTATCATGCACCTTCTTCTCCCCGCCTCTGCCAAAACTCACATTTCTCTCCTTCCAGACATTCGTTCACCGACTCAATCCACTTCCTCGTTTACCCAGCCGGTCGGTTCCCAACACACTCTCCACTATACATCCGCTTAACCAACCGACTATCATTCATCCTTTCCACATGACCAAACCATCTCAACATACTTTCATTTATTCTTCTCATTTACCCCTTCTTCTTCACACCACACAGCCTTCTGATCACGTTCATTCCTCTTTCACTTTATTAATTTTTTCACACCTAGCATGCCCCTAAAGATTGTCCATCTGAACACATTGAACTTTAGATCTATACTTCTTATTCCAGACCATAGTCTCACTACCATACAATAACACAGGTAACAACATACCCTCATGTAAGACCCTAGCACACTCAAGACTTAGTCCCTTTGCATTCACCAACGATTTAATTGCACCAGCCACCTTCCTGCCATTCACAACTTTCCTACTACACTCTGCATCATCCGTTCCCTTCTCATCCAACACATACCCTAAATATTTAAACTCAGACACTTGCTCCAGCTGCTCATCATCTAACATAACTTCACACTGAGGACTGTCCTCACTCACAACCATAACTTACTCTTATCTACGTTTACTTTCAAACCCCTCCTTTTACACACCCTGACAAATCTCTCTACCAATCCTCTCAAACTCTTCAGATTCACACAAAACCAAATCATCCGCATATAATAGGTAGGCAAATTTGACTTCTGTCCATTCTCCATCATTCTAACACCATTTCGTGCCATCCCACCACCTCGAATTCTTTCATAACCCCCATCCATATTACACATTGAATAACCAAGGAGACATAACACAACCCTGTCTCACTCCGCTATTAATCCTAAACCAATCACCATTGAAACCATTTATTCTTACACACGCTTCACTATCGTCATACATACTTTTGATTCCATTCAGAAAGCCTACCACCAACACCATATATCACTAATACCTGCCACAGAGCTTCCTATTAATCCTATCATACGCCTGTTGTAAATCCATAAAACCTAAATATAATTTATTTTTCTTCCTCATTTTCTCAATCATTTGTTTCAATGTAAAGATTTGATCCACATCCTCTACCACTCCTAAACGCACCTTGTTCTTTTCCAACAATCAGTCCCTAGTCACTCGACGCACTCTTTCAACCAAAATACCAAAATATATCTTCCTACAACTCTCAATAAACTTATTCCCCTATAATTTCTACAATTCTAGTTTTCCTTACCCTTACATAAGGGTACCATTACCGTGCTCTCCTCCAATCCCTTGAACTATACCCTCCATAAACGCTTTATTACACAACTTCCAAATCCAATCAATCACCAACTCGCCTCCGCTCTTGATCATTTCACTAGTAATTTATCTATACCTGCAGATTTACCATTCTTCAACTTTTCTCACTCTACCCATTACCTCCTTCCTACTAATAACCTCATCCTCAAAATACCTATTCCTTCTTGGACGCACCATCAAAACCACACACATTCACTAACACCATCATTACTGTTAATATAGCAGATTTTGAAGTGTTCTTTCCACACTCCCCTCACATTTCATCAGTTACAAAAGCACCATCCCTATTCATTATTCTAAGCAGATTCCCCTTATTCTCATTCTTAACCTTTCGCGCTTCCTTCCAGAAGAGCTTCCTATTCCCTTGTATGTCCTCATTCATCCTCCTTCCAAACTGTTCATTTACCTCAAGCATCTTTCTTTTGAAATTTCATCATTTGCTTTTAGTACATTCAACCACGCTTCTTTTTTACCTTTAACCGCTTTCATCACCTCTTCATTCCACCATTCGCTGTTAACATTCTTACTTCCTACATTAGCACATCCACATACTTCCTTTGCACTACTAACAATTGCTTCCTTCATTTGCCCCAGATTTGTTCAGTATCAACTTGTTCACATTCAACCGATTTACTAGCGAGCGCTCTTACATACTTATCCTTATTGTCTTGCTCATTCTTACTTTTGTTTCTAAATATACTTATTTCCTTTCGTATCACCTTCCTCCATCCAAGCCCCCACTAACTTAATTTACATAGAACAACATAATGATCCCTGATAATCCCATTCTCTAAACCCTCACTGACGGTAACATCCAACACATACCTCTTAACATCTCCTTCACCAACACAAAATCAATCACATTTTTCACTCGATACCATCTCTACCACACCAACTCTAGTATACTTATGATACTCTTGTGTTTAAAGAAAGTATTACTTACACACATACCTCTCTCTTCACAGAAATCAATCACCTTCCTACCATTCTCATTTTCTCCCGCCACCCCAAAACCAATCTGTTATACCATCCTTTTTTGATCAACCTATCCAACCATTCAGGTCCCCCAACACTATCAACCTGAAGCTCCTACTTACCCCCATCCAGAGCGTCATTCAAATTATCCCAAAAATCGTACTCTCTACATTTTCCTCAGATGGACCATACGTCACAACCACACATACCTTGACCTTTTCAAACTTAAATTTAACCATTAGAATTCTAGGACTCACACACACAAATTCTACCATAGCTTTGTACCACAGGTCACTCATCAAAATTGCAACTCTTCTCCCTCTCTCATTCTCTTTTCACACCAGCACGTACACATTTCACACCACACACACCACTCAACTTCACCTTTTCCTTTCATCTTTGTTTTAGTCACAGCGAGCAAATCAAATTTTTTCCTTCTAAATACATCCATCACCTCTCTCCCTCTCTCCTCAACATTTATTTCTCTTGACACTTCTTATACCCATACGATTCATACAATTTTTGTATATATATATATATATATATATATATATATATATATATATATATATATATATATATATATATATATATATATATATATATATATATATATATATATATATATATATTATATAAGGCTGTAGACCGGGGGGGTCAGGGGGTTCAACCTCCCGAAATTATTTTAGCGATAAAAATTTTTGATTCCTTAAGTCTTTAATAATAATAATAATAATAATAATAATAATAATAATAATAATAATAATAATAATAATAATAATAATAATAATAATAATAATAATAATAATAATAATAATAATAATAATAATAATAATAATAATAATAATAATATAACATATAAAGTAACTTCACAAATGTGTCAAAAAAGTTCTATAAAAAGACACAACAGAAAATACTTCATCTAAACTTCTCAAGAAGAAAAATCATGTCCACTTCTCAGAAAGGGTGTCCATAAGTCCGAAAAACTCTAAAGTAGGGGGCTTACAGCCATCCTGGAGGTTCAAAGGTAAGAGCGTCGGACTTTCCTCTCAGAGTCGCTTCGTCGAATTCTTTTTCCTTTGAAAGCTAAGAAGAAAACTATTCTTGCTGTGATCATTTCTTCAGGACTTAAGAGCTTTGTTTAAGACTTGTATGTTGTTGCAATATTTCGCCTCCGAACTCGAGGCATCTTCAGGCAGAAATGAAATTAATTTGTGGGAACGGCTATGATGAATATTTTGTTAATAGTTCCACAATATAATAAAACGATGTAATAGCCAAAAAAATTTAAAATTTAACATACAAAGTAACTTCACAAATGTGTCAAAAAAGTTCTATAAAAAGACAACAGAAAATACTTCATCTAAACTTCTCCAGAAGAAAAATCATGTCCACTTCTCAGAAAGGGTGTCCATAAGTCCGAAAACTCTAAAGTAGGGTGTTTAGATTACAGCCATCCTGGAGGTTCAAAGGTAAGAGCGTCGGACTTTCCTCTCAGAGTCGCTTCGTCGAATTCTTTTTCCTTTGAAAGCTAAGATCAAAATTATTCCTGTTGAGATCATTTCTTCAAGACTTAAGAGCTTTGTTGAAGACTTGTATGTTGTTGCAATATTTTGCCTCCGAACTCGAGGCATCTTCAGGCAGAAATGAAATTAATTTGTGGGAACGGCTATCATGAATATTTTGTTAATAGTTCCACAATATAATAAAACGATGTAATAGCCAAAAAAAATTAAAATTTAACATATAAAGTTACTTAAAAACTTTGTAAAAAGTTCCAATAAAAGACACAACAGAAAATACTACATCTAAACTCCAGTAGGAAAATCATATCCACTTCTCAGAAAGGGTGTCCATAAGTCCGAAAACTCTAAAGTAGGGGTCAGCCATCCTGGAGGTTCAAAGGCAAGAGCGTCGGAGTTTCCTCCCAGAGTCGCTTCGTCGATTTTCTTTCCTTTGAAAGCTAAGAAGAAAATTATTCTGTTGAGATCATTTCCTTCAGGACTTAAGAGCTTGTTTTTCAAGACTTGTATATTGCAATATTTCGCCTCGAACCTCGAGGCACTTCAGGCAGAAATGAAATTAATTTGTGGGAACGGCTATCATGAATATTTTGTTAATAGTTCCACAATATAATAAAACGATGTAATAGCCAAAAAAATTAAATTTAACATATAAAGTAACTTCACAAATGTGTCAAAAGTTCTATAAAAAGACACAACAGAAAATCTTTCATTAAACTTCTCCAGAAGAAAATCATGTCCACTTCTCAGGAAGAGAGTGTCCATAAGTCCGAAAAACTCTAAAGTAGGGGGCTTACAATATCCTGGAGGTTCAAAGGTAAGAGCGTCGAACTTTCCTCTCAGAGTCGCTTCGTCGAATTCTTTTTCCTTTGAAAGCCAAGAAGAAAGCTATTCCTGATGAGATCATTTCTTCAGGACTTAAGAGCTTTGTTGAAGACTTGTGTGTTGTTGCAATATTTCGCCTCCGAACTTGAGGCATCTACAGGCAAAAATGAAATTAATTTGTGGGAACAGCTATGATGAATATTTTGTTAATAGTTCCACAATATAATAAAACGTTGTAATAGCCAAAAAAAATTAAAATTTAACATATAAAGTAACTTCACAAATGTGTCAAAAAAGTTCTATAAAAAGACACAACAGAAAATACATCATCTAAACTTCTCCAGAAGAAAATCATGTCCACTTCTCAGAAAGGGTGTCCATAAGTCCGAAAAATTCTCTAAAGTAGGGGCTTACAGCCATCCCCGAGGTTCAAAGGTAAGAAATGTCGGACTTTCCTCTGAGTCGCTTCGTCGAATTCTTTTCCTTTGAAAGCTAAGATCAAAATTATTCTGTTAGATCATTTCTTCAGGACTTAAGAGCTTTGTTGAAGACTTGTATGTTGTTGCAATATTTCGCCTCCGAACTCGAGGCATCTTCAGGCAGAAATGAAATTAATTTGTGGGAACGGCTATGATGAATATTTTGTTAATAGTTCCACAATATAATAAAACGATGTAATAGCCAAAAAAAATTAAAATTTAACATATAAAGTAACTTCACAAATGTGTCAAAAAAGTTCTATAAAAAGACACAACAGAAAATACTTCATCTAAACTTCTCCAGAAAAAAATCATGTCCACTTCTCAGAAAGGGTGTCCATAAGTCCGAAAAACTCTAAAGTAGGGGGCTTACAGCCATCCTGGAGGTTCAAAGGTAAGAGCGTCGGACTTTCCTCTCAGAGTCGCTTTGTCGAATTCTTTTTCCTTTGAAAGCTAAGATCAAAATTATTCCTGTTGAGATCATTTCTTCAGGACTTAAGAGCTTTGTTGAAGACTTGTATGTTGTTGCAATATTTTGCCTCCGAACTCGAGGCATCTTCAGGCAGAAATGAAATTAATTTGTTGGAACGGCTATGATGAATATTTTGTTAATAGTTCCACAATATAATAAAACGATGTAATAGCCAAAAAAAATTAAAATTTAACATATAAAGTAACTTTACAAATGTGTCAAAAAAGTTCTATAAAAAGAAACAACAGAAAATACTTCATCTAAACTTCTCCAGAAGAAAAATCATGTCCACTTCTCAGAAAGGGTGTCAAAAGTCCGAAAACCTAAAGTAGGGGCTTACATTAACCCGGAGGTTCAAAGGTAAGAGCGTCGGACTTTCCTCCTCAGAGTCGTTGTCGAATTCTTTTTCCTTGAAAGCTAAGCATTATGTACTATAAGCTGAGATGATTTCTTCATAGTATGAGGAAGGTTGGAATACTTGTACAAGTTGTTGGGTAATATATCGCCTTCGAACTTATAAGATTCTTCTAGTAGAAATGAAATTATCAGGGGAACGGCTATCATGAATATTTTGTTAATAGTTCCACAAAATATAATAAAAACGATAAATAGCCAAAAAATTAAAATTTAACATATAGTAACTTCAGAATGTGTCAAAGTTCTATAAAAGACACAACAGAAAAATACTTCATCTTTCTCCAGAGAAAATCAGCGTCCACTTTCAGAAAGGTGGTCCACAAGTCCGAAAAACCTAAAGTGAGAAGGCTTAAGCAGTTCATCCTGGAGTGTTCACAAAAGGTAAGAGCGTCGGACTTTCTTCTCAGAGTCGCTTCCGTCGAATTCTTTTCCTTTGAAAGCTAAGATCAAAATTATTCCCGTTGAGATCATTTCTTCAGGACTTAAGAGCTTGTTGAAGACTCCCAAAGGTTGTTGCAATATTTCAAGCCTCCGAACTCGAGGCATCTTCAGGCAGAAATGAAATAAATTTGTGGGAACGGCTATGATGAATATTTTGTTAATAGTTCCACAATATAATAAAAAGATACAGCCAAAAAATTAAAATTTAACATAGTGGGTCTTTCATAAATAAAAACAAAAACTTATAAATATCAACAGAAAATACTTCATCTGAACTTCTTTCCAGAAGAAAAATATACCACTTCAGAAAGGGCAGGCTTACAGCCGCCCTGAGTGCTCAGCAAGAGCGCCGGATTTTCTCAGCCAAATTGTCGAATTTTTCCTGAAAGCTAAGATCACAGCTCCTCTGTTGAGATTAGATTAAGAGCTTGTTAGCAGCTGAGCCGTACACTGAGGCATCTTTCGTAGCAGAAATGAAATTACTTAGAATGTTATGATGAATATTTGTTATTAGTTCATCAACACAAACGATGGGCCAGCCACAATTTCAACGATATGCAATCTCTAAATAAAATAAAAGTTCTATAAAGATTGGTCATCATAGGCCATTCAGTCTTCTTCCAGAAGAAATATAACCACTTCTTCAGATGCTGGTACCATAAGCCTGAAAACTCTGTAGGTTACAGCCTGTCCTGAAACTCGTGCTAGTAAGACGGACTCATCTGTGCCGCCACGAAGCTCTTTCCTTGAAAGCCAAGAAGAAAAATCTATTCCCGTTGAGATCAGTTCAGGAGTCTTAAGAGTTTTGCTGAAGACTTGTATGTTGCCGCAATATCATCTGTTCCACAAAATTACCCCTCATTTCTGCCTGAAGATGCCTCGAGTTCGAGGCGAAATATTGCCACAATATACAAGTCTTCAACAAAGCTCTTAAGTCCTGAAGTATAATTTTCTTCTTAGCTCTCAAAGGAAAAAGAATTCGACGAAGCGACTCTGAGAGGAAACCGACGCTCTTACCCTTGAACCTCCAGGATGGCTGTAAGCCCCCAACTTTAGAGTTTTTCACCTATGGACACCCTTTCTGAGAAGTGGATATGATTTTTCTTCTGGAGAAGTTTAGATGAAGTATTTTCTGTTGTGTCTTTTTATAGAACTTTTTTGACACATTTGTGAAGTTACTTTATATGTTAAATTTTAATTTTTTTATCTATTACATCGTTTTATTATTATTATTATTATTATTATTATTATTATTATCATAGCCGTTCCCACAAATTAATTTCATTTCTGCCTGAAGATGCCTCGAGTTCGGAGGCGAAATATTGCAACAACATACAAGTCTTCAACAAAGCTCTTAAGTCCTGAAGAAATAATCTCAACAGGAATAATTTTCTTATTTGCTTTCAAAGGAAAAGAATTCGACGAAGCGACTTTGAGAGGAAAGTCCGACGCTTCCTTCACCTTGAACCTCCAGGATGGCTGTAAGCCCCATACTTTAGAGTTTTTCGGTTATGGACACCCTTTCTGAGAAGTGGACATGATTTTTCTTCTGAGAAGTTTAGATGAAGTATTTTCTGTTGTGTCTTTTTATAGAACTTTTTTACAGCAAAGTTACTACCTCAATAAGGAATAATGATGGATGTATAAAGCTTTAAAAGATAAGGAGGGAGCTGTAATCGTTGATGGGATGAGCAGGTTCATTCCTTCTTCAGCTAAATCTTTCTTTCCTCATTCATTCCTTCTAAAACTAAATCTCTCTTCCTCATAATCCATGGTTCCGATCGTGCTTGTTCTCTGGCCATTCAGGCTAGAGACAGCTCATCGGGGTGGAAAAATTTCGTTCTCCTATCACTCGCTAATTTTCATTACTTAGCTAGAAATCGTTGCAGGGATACTATTCGACGAGCAAAGAGGGCTTCATCAAACGAAAGTGCGCACCTCCTTGGTTCTCCTCCTACTGACAAATCTTTCATCTCAGCAACTTCTGCAAATCTGCCTCTTCTTCTTATTCGATTCTGATCATTGTGTTGCCAATTCTCCAACTGAAAAGGCCACTCTTCGGCCCCTAGCTCAACTATATTCTCTATGTCTCAATACTAACACTTCCCTCAGTGTTAAGCGCGCATACGTCCAACCTATTCCGAAAAAGAAAGCCGCTCTGATCCTTCTAACTATCGCCCTGTAGCTCACTTGTATTCTATCTAAGATCTTTGAAACCCTCTCAACTCACTTCTTGATCATCTGGAAACTCATTCGATCGCCAGTACGGCTCTCGTTGCACGAAGTGTCTACTGGCGATAAACATTCCTATCTAACCGATTTATGGTTTTCGCTCTTAGGAACTACGGGGAGACTTTATGGTGGGCTTGACATATCCAAAGCATTTGACCGAGTATGGCACGCGCGTCACTGCTCTCCAAGCTCCCCTCCTCTCTCTTTGCTTACTTATGTCTGGCTTTCTTTTCAAATCGCTCAATATCGGTTGTTGATGGGGCGACTTCTTCTTTCTCCAATAGTGGTTCCTCAGGGTTCTGTCTCATTCCCACTTTATTCCTACTTTTCATTAATGATCTTCTCACCTGCACCTCTAACTCTATCCACTCATATTCCGATGACTCCCTATTTTACTTCTAGAATTGCCTCTCGTCTTAATCTTTCCGATTTTATTCTCGCTGATGGATAGAAATAACTTGTGAAATTCAATTCTTTAAAAACCCAACTTCTACAAATCTCCTTCTCCAAAATACCTTCTAAATTTCCTATCTCTTTCGACGTCTCTCTCGTCTCTCCTGTTGACAATATAAACATCCTTGGCCTTAACATGAACAAAAAATGTCTTGGAAACCTCACATCACAACGTTTGCTAGGGCGGCCTCAAAGAACTGGAAGTTCTGTTTAGACTGTGAGACTTTCCTCCTTTTCTCAGTTGCAGGGCTTGTAGCGAGTTTCTTATAAAAAAAAAGTGAATAAAATTTTGAAAAAAAGTGGAAAAAAATGACTGAAATGCTGAAAAAAGTGAAAAAAATGACTGGAATGCTGACAAAAATTACATATTTTTGAGAAAAATGTGAAAAGAATTTACAATTTCCATTACCAAAATTCAATGTGACCTAACTTATTTACTATAACAACATGCTATTTACTTAATATTTTGAGATGCTAAGAACTATGAAGTAGGTTTTAAATATAAATAACTGAAGATGAAAGTATATAATAATGAAATGTTAGTTTTAGAAAGTCATAATGGAAAGAAAATGGAATAATACTATACTTGAAAATACACTTACTGTATTTGGTTACAGAATAAACAAGCTAATAATTATAAAAATTAAGGGTAATTAAACTTTTTTGAAAAAGTCAGAAATGAGACTTGTTTTTCGTTTTTCAACAGCAACCTGTAAATTTTCCACACTACATCTTTTTTTCAGATGCCTCTTTCTGAACATTAGTGACACCTTCCAGCATCGCTTGGACCAAGCTTGCTTCACTAAAATCTTTTTTCTTTAAAGCTCTCTTCAATCTTTCATTAGCTTCCAATAACAGTTTGCCTGCACTTCCACTTTTTGCTCTGCCTCTTCTTTTCGTAGCTTCTTCAGCATTTGTTCATCATCAGAAATTTTTTTCCTTTTTTGGTCAAGTTGTTTTTTGTTTTCCTTTTCAGCAATTTTTTTGTCTTGTTCAGCCTTTGCAGCTTCATCTTCGAGTCTCCTTTTTTCTCTTTCTCTATCCAAGTAAGCAATGCATTGTTTATATGCTAAACGTCTCATGGAAAGGAGCTCTGGAGTTAGAGAAATAAGGTAAGGTTTGTTATCATACATTTTAAGAGCACTTTTAACAGTGATTAAAGCATTTAAAGTTCTCTCTGACATAGATGACCTGGTACTTGTAAGAGTTCTGCCTGATGTGGAAAATGCTCTTTCCACATCTGCATTACCATGGGACACAGCGACAGTTACTCTTTCAACTGTTGGAAATCTTGAAGTGTTTACTGATGGATCAGTTTTATTAAAAAACTGTGCCCCATACAGATCTATATATTTTTTTCGGACTCTGGTTCAGCTTTTTCCAATTGTATTGAGTAACTCATGACATAGCTTACCTGAAAAGTTTCACGAAGTCCATTGCAAGAAGCAAAACTGTAGTCCGCAGCAACACATTTCAAGCACCACATTAGTTCCATAGCAGTAGTTTTAGCTCGATCAGCATACAGTTTGATAATCTTGTTACAAGAGGGCAATGGTGTGACTTGTTTATTTTGATCACTTGAATTTTCCATATTTTGATTTACATTACAACTAGGCAATAATTGTAACTGATCTTTGTTTAATTTAACTTTGCTGTAATTGATATGAACTGCTTTCTTTGAATGTTGTATAACTGCCTGGAAGCCATTTGAGGAAATGTTTATGCATTTGCACATGATAACATTCTATTTGACTTGTTTCTGATCTGCACTAATTTTGAACTGAGACTGAATGACTCCACCAGATTAGACGAACTATCTTGACTTAAAAAATTTTCAAATTTCAAAAAAACTTTATTCAATTATTATTTAAAATTATTTTAAACAACCTGAAAATTAAAAATTTAAACAAATTATTTACCTATGTTTTCCAGTTCTTGAGTTCAATAAACTGTTTTGTAGTTAAACCACATTTTTAATTCAGTCACAGGTAAAACAAGAAAAAGATATCTCCAAGTAACCTACTTGCCCTAAAAAAGTGAAGAAAAGTGTAAAATTGCTTAAAAAAGTGAAAAAAAAATGACTAAGCTAAAAAAAAGGTGTAACAAGCTCCGTAAAGACCCAGCAGTACTGCTCTCATATCTGGGGAGGGGGGGGCTCTGATTTCAGCCGGCTTTTGGACAGGGTCAAGTCAACGGCAAAAAGGCTTATAAACTGTTCTGTACTTGGTGCTTTATCTCTATCATATAGGTACCGCAGCGGCAAGTGCTCGAGGGAACTTATCACTCGCGTACCACCACCTTTACGACACCTTCGTAGCACAAGGGGTGCTGTATCTGCGCACGAGTATTGTGTTGACATTGGTAACTCCAGGCTAGTTTGCTGTGGTGCTTGTTCTTCCCAACACCTCTGTTTTGTTGGAATTTCTTCCATCTCTCTGTATTTCTATTGAATTTAATCTCCTCACTTTAAAGCCTGCGTCTGTGCTCATATACGTAATTTGCTAGAGGGTGAACTTTTGAGTGTACTACACCCCTCCTTAATAGGGCTCTGCCCGTGAGTGGTGGTGACAACTGTAAAAAACCTTGAATGGGCAGATATGGGGCAAATGAACTGCTACTCATTCCATCCAAAACATCATTCAGATTATTCCAGAAAATCGTACTCTCTTCAACATTACCCTCAGATGGATCATATGTCGCAACCACACAAATTTTGACCTTTTCAAACTTAAATTTAACCTTTAGACTTTCTAGTACTTCACACACATAAAATTCGTAATTATAGCTCTCTACCACACCACCTTCATCAGAACTGTAAATCCTTCTTATCCCCCTCTCATTCCTTTCCATTCTTAACACAAACACATTTCACACCACACCACTCAGTTTTTCACCGTTTCCTTCATCTTTGTTTGTCACAACGAGCAAATCAAATTTGCCCTTTCTAAATACATCCATCACCTCTCTCCTCATCATTTATTACTCTGACATTTCATATACAGATACGATTCATACATTTTCGCCGCAGGATAGAAGGGCGCTTACTGCGATCACGACCTTCCCCGAGGTGCATTAGCATTCCTGGCAAAGATAAGTGGTAGTGTACGCAGCCAACCTAACTACCACCGTCCCTTAGTCGCCTTCTACGACACGCAGGACATACGATGTGGGCAATTTTCTCCCTACACGTATGAATATAAGGGATAGGGATGTCTGTAAGATGTTGTCTAGAAGGGGTGTATGGATATAAGTATGTGTATATATGTTGTCTAGATGATGAGTGTGGATATGAACACATAACAGAAAGGCGAACCATTAGGCACTGGAATGTCATACATACTATAAGCAAAATGGGTATATATATATATATATATATATATATATATATATATATATATATATATATATATATAGTAATAGTATAGTATAGTATATATATATATATATATATATATATATATATATATACATATATATATATATATATATATATATATTATTATTATTATTATTATTGAGTTTTAATATTATTCAAAATTTAATATTTGTTCAATTAATCGGCAAAATAATCGGCGAAATTTGCCGATGACGATTGAAAAAAATATGCCGATTTTTGCCGATGACGATGACGATTAATCGTCCCATCACTAATATATATATATATATATATATATATATATATATATATATATATATATATATATATATATATATATATATATTATATTTGTTTAAATAAAAAATATCTATTTATATATATATATATATATATATATATATATATATATATATATATATATATATATATATATATATATATATTGCATAATCGCAATTTATTTATATATAGGTCTTAAACAAAGAACATATAATGGGAAGGTAAAGCATTATATGTTCTTTGTTTACGACCTTATATAAATAAATTGCGATTATGCAATATTTAACATCTACAAATTATTAAGAACGAGGGATAGACAGGCTGAACACCTGGTGATGTCGCCTTGAAGGGGCTCGGTTGCTTTAAAACTGTTCTTAAACCCAACTGTTTTTTGGGTTGGGAGATAGCTAAGTGGAAAAGCATCGGGTATATTGTCCTCATTCGCAACAGGTGGTTCTGAGAAGGCAGTAACTTATTTCCTTCTCATTTTTTGTTCTCCATTCAAATTTTTATATAAGTTTCCTATATATATATATATATATATATATATATATATATATATATATATATATATATATATATATATATATATATATATATATATATATATATATATGTATATATATATATATACCGGTATATATATATCACTGATAGGTGAAGAACAAGGTGCGTTTAGGAGTGATAGAGGATGTGTGGATCAAATCTTTACATTGAAACAAATGACTGAGAAAATGAGGGAGAAGAATAAATTGTATTTAGGTTTTATGAATTTGCAACAGGCGTATGATAGGATTAATAGGGAACCTCTATGGCAGGTGTTAGTGTTATATGGTGTTGGTGGTTGGCTTCTGGATGGAATCAAAAGTATGTATGACGATAGTGAAGCGTGTGTAAGAATAAATGGTGTCGAAAGTGATTGGTTTAATATTAAAAGCGGAGTGAGGCAGGGATGTGTTATGTCTCTTTGGTTATTCAATTTATATAAGGATGGGATTATGAAAGAATTATAGGTGGGGGTGGCAGGAGATGGTGTTAGAATGATGGAGAATGGAAGAAAGTGGAGGGTGCCCTGCCTATTGTATGCGGATGATCTGGTTTTGTGTGGCGAATCTGAATAGAGTTTGAGAGGAATGGTAGAGAGATTTGGCAGGGTGAAAAAGGAGGGGTTTGAAAGTAAATGTAGATAAGAGTAAGGTTATGGTTGTGAGTGAGGACAGTCCTTGGTGTGAAGTTATGTTAGATGGTGAGCAGCTGGAACAAGTGTCTGAGATTAAATATTTAGGATATATGTTGGATGAAAAGGGAACGGATGATGCAGAGTGTAGTAGGAAAGTTGTAAATGGCAGGAAGGTGGCTGGTGCAATTAAATCGTTGGCGGATGTAAAGGGCCTAAGTCTTGAGTGCGCTAGAGTCTTATATGAGAGTATGTTGTTACCTGTTAATGTATAGTAGTGAGACTAGGTCTGGAATAAAAGGTATAGATCTAAAGTACAATGTGCTCATATGAACAATCTTAGGGGCGTGTTAGGTACGAGAAGAATTGATAAAATAAGGAATGAATGTATTAGAGAGTTGTGTGGTGTGAAGAAAGTGGTAAATGAGAGAATAAATGACAGTACGTTGAGATGGTTTGTCGGTTGGTTAAGCGGATATATAGTGGTGAGTGTGCTGGGAATCGACCGGCTGGGAGACCGAAGGAAACGTGGATTGAGTCAGTAAAGGAATGCCTGAAGGAGAGGAATATAAGTTTGGCAGAAGCGAGAAGAAAGGTGCATAATAGGAGCGAATGGCAGGATTTTGTGAGGGAGTGTATGGTTGTGGTCCACCTGGGTCAAGGGATGAACCCTACATTGACGAGATGCCATTGTGAGGGTCCGTCACAGTCCTATGAAGCCCTAGGGTGGATTTTTTTTTACCGTGACGAGTTCTCACCAAAGAATATAAAGGGGGCGGTAAGGTTGGGCTTACTTTTCGACTTGCGTCGCATTCTTCTACTACTTTTCTGTTTCCGGTGCATGTTACGCATCTTGGGGAAAGAAGGTGGGTGATGATCATATATATATATATATATATATATATATATATATATATATATATATATATATATATATATATATATATATATATATATATATATATATATATATATATATATATATATATATATATATATATATATATATATATATATATATATATTTTTTTTTTTTTTTTTTTTTTTTTTTTTTTTTTTATGTATCTCCGTCCTCTTTTAAATCTATTAGCCACAAAAAAGCGGCGATACCGAGTCAGAAAACCAACTACAGGGGCAACTCCTAAACAGAACGCATGAAAACGGGAATGCAATTATTAAATCCTATAGAGCAGAGTCAGTTCCCGAAGGAAAGCAAAAATCGCGTCACTGTGGAAATGAAGTGATTCAGACAATATATGAGGCGGGATTGGAAAGGTATGGTGTGTAACATGGGGAAAAACAGGTCTCTGGAAGCCGTAAGAGCCGCACAACCCACGAGAAAATGGCGTACCGAAAGTAGACCCTGGGAACGGCAGAAAGGACATATAGGGGGATTCTCCCTTGCCATGAGGTAGCTATGTGTCACATTAGTATGGCCAATTCGCAAACGAGCCAGGACCACCTCCTGGTGCCGACTCCGGCGAAAAGACGATGGCCAAATCCCCAGGAGTGGCTTTATGCTACGCAGTTTGGCACCACGATGATCCTCCGACCAACACTCCTGCCAACAAGCGAGGAAGCCCTGTTTGAGTCGGGAGCAGAAATCAGCAGCTGGGAGGTGTTCCAGCAAGATGGCCACAGGTAAGTATCGTCGACAGGTAATTTTGCAGGTGGCGGCGCGATAGGCCGCTTTGTAGCCTGGGACCCAGCAAAACGTCAAACGCTTGTGTCTAGCATGCAGCATACATAGAAACCTTTGGATGATGGAAACCAAAGGATGTCTGGTCGTTCGATTTGTAGTGCAAGAAGAGCACTCTGCGAGTCAGAAAAAATCGTATACGTGTCAAGCAGACTAGAGTCAGAATCCTATTAATAGCCAAAGTTAAGTTAGTGCAACTAACTCGGCCGTAAAGACGGACGAGTCAGAAGGGAGAGCGTGGGACACAGTAAGGTCCGAAAAGACTGCTGATGCACCCACACCATCCTCTCGCCTGGAGTCAAAATGGTGCAGATGCTCACAGAGTTCCCATGGAGAGCCAGATGAGACAAAAAGGAAACCTTCAGTAGAGACGGAGGTCTCCGGATTTAGATAAGGCAGACAACCTCATGCACACCACAGGGGCGGATACAACCAATAAGGGCAGACATCATCGTAGTCAAATTGTAAAACAGCCCGCACAGGGAGGCGGAGAAAACGGAAGACAGACGCCACAACCTCAGCAAACGGCCAATAGGCAGGGCTACGAGGAACCTCGGCGATGAGAGGAGTCAAAGCCGATGGCTTGGGGATTTGTAGACGGAGAAACAAGGAGCACATTAGATATTCTCTCCGTAAAGACAGGGGCATCACCCCAGCCTCCACCTCCAAACTCTCCTTTGGCGAAGAACGAAACGCCCCAAGAGATATCCGCAGACCCTCATTCTGTATCGGGTCGAGAAGGCGCAAGTATGCCGGAGACGTCTGTCCATATAGCGCATATACATAACCCAACATGACCAGACCAACATGAGCAGCAGACGAAGCATGACCTTACGATCAGCACCCCAAGATGTAGATGTAAGGTGGCGTAAGAGGTCCAATGAGCGGCGGCAGTTAAGTTTCAGATTGAGGATATGAGGGAGATAAGTCAGGCGAGCATCCAATAACAGACCCAAGAACCTCACCTCCGACACAGGGCGGATGGGGAGCCATACAAGGTCAGCAAGGGAGACAAATCACCCCTACGATCCCGCTTACCACCTCTACGGAAAAGCACGGTCTTCGTCTTAGTGACGGAAAAGTAAAACCCCGTGAATCACTCCACGAAGTCACCCCATTGACGGCCAGCTGCATCTGACGTTCCATGCATGAAAGTTTGACTCCAGAAACATACAACGCCAGGTCGTCCACATAGAGAGAGCACCGAACGGAAGATGGGATGCTAGCAATGACACCATTGAAACCGAAAGGAACGCTGAGTACACTTCCTGAGGCACCCCCTCGACCATGTCAAAATGACGAGACAGTGGTACCACAGCGAACCCGAAAAGAGGGATTTTATCAGTTTTATTTAATGATATTTTATTAATTTTAAAACAATTTTGTCCAAAATTTCTTGATATAAAATATGAAAATATATTGTTTCGTTAAAGCGAAATTATTTTATATAAGAAAGGGTTAAAAGGTGACTTCGCTGATCAATATCTCGGATACCGTGAGAAATTATAAATATAAGGTGTTTGATTCCCACGTGTTCTTTTTTGATGGTTTTATGGTGACTTTGGTCTTCTGAAAATTTGGATGTAGAGACTCTTCATTCGCCTTTGAACATTTTGAATAAGCAAGCACTGAAAGCTTGTATGAAGAATGGTCGCCGAGACTATCAAGAGCGGTTGACGTGAAAAGTCAACAAATAAGGAGATAAATCATTCAACGGGATTAGGAATCTTCAATCAGAAGGAATACTTGAAGACGGTCAGAAAAATATCAGAAGAGAATATCTACGTATAAAGACTGAAGCGCTTCATCTGTTGGATAAATCGTTTTTTGAGCGGTCAGTAACCGTCAATAGAGAGTAGATTTCTGAAATTTATGATCTCAACTAAAAGATTATTATTGAATAGTACGAAGACTTTGCTCCCAGTAAGAGAACATATATGCATTTATATGATCATAGAAGAGTCGTAAGAAGACACATTAGATATTTATAAACTCCGGTGATCGAGATCGAGATTTGTGGAAGGAAAATATACCCTAGACGAACAGACTTCATTTATTTGTTTACACATTAAACGAAAAGCACGGTCTTCGTCTTAGTGACGGAAAAAGTAAACACCCCGCGAATCACACCAAGAAGTCACCCGATTGACGGCCAGCTGCATCTGACGTTCCATGCATGAAAGTTTGACTCCAGAAACATACAACGCCAGGTCGTCCACATAGAGAGAGCACCGAACGAAAGATGGAATGCTAACAATGACACCACTGAAACCGACAGCAAAAAGCAGAACGCTGAGCACACTTCCCTGCGACACCCCCTCGACCATGTCAAAATGACGAGACAGAGTGGTAGCACAGCGAACCTGGAAAGATCTACCCGACATAGGAGACTGAAGAAAGAGAGGAAGCTGTCCCCTAAGGCCCAGCGAGTGCAAGGTATGGAGAACTGCCATTCTCTATGTGGAATCCTAAGCCTTCTCGAAATGGAAGAAAACGCTAGGACCATTTTATTAGAGGAGAAAGCCTCACGGATATCGTGGTCCAACCGGAGAAGAGGTTCCTGTGTGGATCGATGATTCCTGAACCCAAATTGATGGGCGGAAAAAGCACGCAGGCCCTCCAACGTCGGGAGAAGACGATTAGCCACCATCTTCTCCATCAGCTTACAGGTGTGACATGTTAGAGAAATGGGACGTTGGTTGTCTGCGATTGTAGGGTCCTTTCCTGGTTTGGAAATGGGAATGGTATAAGCCGTTAGACTCGATTATATAAAGAGAGGAGAAACGCCGAAGCAGTGGCATGGAGATGACGTATCATTTGGTACGAGATACCCTCAGGGCCAGGCGCTCCATCCTTGCAAAGGCGGAGAGCCTCCTGAAATTCCGCCCTCGTGAATAGTCGATTGTAAGAAGGATCCTCACCAGGAGGAACAGAAAAGTCCGGAAATTGAGTGCGGTCGCGGATCGATCGGAAAGGTTCTCGGTACCGAGAATCGCTGCAGCAAGTAGCAAAATGGTATCCCAGCTCATCAGCAACCATGCCCGGGCGGAATGATGTCACACGGGTGCGGGCCACTGCGGTGACGGTCGTGGTGTCTCTTTCCTTATAATATATATATATAAGAGCATATATATATATATATATGGCATATATAGCGAGCGCATATATATATATATATATATATATATATATATATATATATATATATATATATATATAGTATATTAATATATATATATATATATATATATATATATATATATATGGAAAGGATGAATGATGGTCGGTTGGTTAAGCGGATGTATAGTGGTGAGTGTGTTGGAAACCGACCGGCTGGGAGACCGAAGAAAAAGTGGATTGAGTCAGTAAACGAATGTCTGAAGAAGAGAAATGTAAATTTGGCAGAGGCGAGAATAAAGGTGCATAATAGGAGTGAATGGCAGGGTTTTATGAGGGTCTATGGTTGTGACCCACCTGGGCCAAGGGATGAACCCTTACACTGACGATTTACCATAGTGAGAGTCCGTCGTGGTCCCGTGAAGTTCTAGGGTGGATTTTCTGACTGCGACGAGTTTTTACTAATTAATGGTATAGAGGGAGCGGTAAGGCTGGTCTTTCTTTTCGACCATTGTCATATTCTTCTACTGCTTTTCTTTTCCGATGCATGTTACGCACCTTACCCTCAGTCTTAGGGAGAACAAGGAAGATGAAGAAAGAAAGAAATATATACTTACTTACTTACTTCTTACTTCTGCCCCTGGCCCACCTCAATTGGAGGGTCACACTGCTTCTAGGAAGCCGGAAACCGCTCTTGGGCGGTTCCACAGGTCGAGGAGGGAAGATATAGAGAAGTTGGCGCGGGGGGCGTCGAGAGCGGAGCACCCCAGAAGGTGCTCTATTGTGTCCGGGGAAATGTGACACCTGGTGCAGGTGAGGGAGGTGACATTGTCAAGTTTGAATCTATATTTATATTGTATGAGTTTTGGGTGGTGACCTGATCTGCTCCGGGCGAGGTCAATTTGGCCTCTTCTGGACAGTGTTTCTTCTATAGGGAAAATTTTGGGGGAGGGGTAGTTTAATAAATTATATGGGGCGGTTTTGTAGGTACGTGTTAGTAAGTTGTGTGTGGATATGTGTAAACCATGACCTATTGGGAGGGGGAGGGGGTATAATATTGTAAATGTCATTGTAGAATTTAGCTGGTGAGGAGGGTGGGGATTTTAATCTGAGTCGGGGGAGGTTGGAGAAGATTTGGTGAAATGGGTGGGTTGGATTTAGAGTTTTCTGATAGAATTGAGTCCCCACCATCTCCAGGTGAGTGGAGATAGGAAGGATGTAAATCTCGTCATGTAAATGTTGAATGGGGGTAGTTTTAGTGCATCCTTTAATTATTCTAAGGGTGGTGTTTTGTAATTTGTAATTTTTTTGAGTTTGATTTTGACAGTGTGGGGAACCATGCGGGGGAAGCTTAGTTTATATTTGTTCTAAGGAGTTGTTTGTAAGTAGTGATAAGGGTGTGTTTCCTGTCACTGAAGTTGTGTTGGGATAGGGTTAGGAGGATGTTTAGTTTCCATTGGGTTGATGAAGTGATTTGGTCGATGTGGGAGGAGAACGTCATGTGTGTGTCATAGGTAAGTCCTTAATATTTTGGGGGTTTTGTTTACGGGGAGGGGATTGTTGTTCAAGAAAACTATTGGGTGAATTGAGGATTGGTGGCGGTCGGTAGTTAGGAGGGTTATGGAGGATTTGAGGGGGGAGCCGGTCATTCTGTTGGATAGTAACCATGTTTCTAATTGTTGTAAGTATTCTTGGGTGTGCAGTGGCTGTATTTACGTCTGGATGTTGGGAAATGAGGCTAATATCGTCTGCGTATGTGATTAGTTTGGTGGAATGGTGGGTAGGGATGGGCAGCTGCTGTTGAAAGATTGAAGAGGAATGGGGAGAGAATGGAGCCCTGGGACCCCATTTTGTAATTTAATAGAGTGGGAGAGTTTGTTTTTGTGGAGAACTTTGGCAAAACGGTTAGTGAGAAAATTAGAAAGCCATTTTTTATCATTGTTTTCGAGGGGGATTGCAGGATTTTTTGAATATAAGAATGAATGTGGGGACAGTAGAAAAGGCTTTATTGATGTCGATTGCTGTGAGAATGGATCTATGGGATGGGGATTGGTTGAAGACATTGATGATGTTTTGGGTAAGGGAGGTAAGCGCTATAGTTGTGGAGTGGTTGCTTTTAAAGCCGTGTTGGAAATTTGGGAGGGTGATGAGAGGGGGGATATTTTTTTTAATAGTTTCTCCAGCAGTTTACCGATGGAGGAGAGAATTGGGCGATAGGAGGAGGGGAATTGGGGTCTTTTTTGGTTTGAGTTTTGTGGAGTATGAATGCTCGTTTCCAGATTAAGGGTATATAACTGAGTTGCCAGGATTTGTTGAAGATTTGTGATACTGTGAGGAGTGCTTTTTTACTGAGGTGTTTTTTAGATGTGTTGGAGATTGAGTCTGGTTCTCTGTAGCTGGGGAATTATTAAGGGTTTTGATAGTTTCTGATATCCTTTCGATTGTAAAAGGGGGTGGGGTGTTGTGGTCTGAGGGAGGTTTTCTGATTTGTTTTTTTATTTTCCTGTTATTGGGGTGAGTTAGTTTGCGAGATATTGGCATAATGTTTTGCTAGGCTGTCTGATTGTTGTTTTGGAGATGGGAGGGAGTTATCAGGTAAGGAGGGAGATTCGTGGGAGGGGGGATTGTTGTTTCGAGAATTATTTAGTTTTTAATGACTTGCCAGGTTTTCTTGTTATCAATGCGTGAGATGTTGGATTGTAGGTATTCTGAAAACTTATTAGTGGTGTTGGTGGTTATGAGGTTGCTGATTTGGGTATTGAGGTTTGTTATTTGGTTAGAGATGAGTGGGGAATATGGTCCATGTTTTCGAAGGGAGTTTCTTTGTTTAATGAGTTAGCTGATTTCAGGGGGAGAGTTTAAAGGTAGATTTTCTTGTGGCCTTTTGGGTATGTATAAGTTAGCTGATTTAGTGATTAAGTTATTTAATTGGATTATGGAGGTATGTATGGATGTTGTATCATAGATTGGTGTGGGATTAATATGTGTTTTTCGATATGGTCAGTGAATGCCGGCCAGTTAGCTTTTTTAGATAGAGTTATAAGGATGGGGAGGTGGTCTGAGTGTAGGTCGGTAGTGGTGTCCCAGGTTAGTCGGTGATGTAAGGAGGGAGAACAGAATGTGACATCAGGAAGTAATGGGATTGGTTTGCTTGGGATGGGATTCGAAAGGGAGGTTTTTGAATTGAGGATAAGGGTTTCCACTGCTTTGGATGTTACCATAATGGAGGGGTAGTCTTATACCAGGTGGTGTGGGTGTGGTGTTGAAATCGTCTAGAGAATAAGATTTGGAAAATGTGGATGTAAAATTGGATAGGGGGTGTGAGGTTGTTTGGGGGGTTTGGGGTGGTGGGGTGACGAATATAGAGGTTGAAGATGTTATATGTGGTCCTGTTCAGGAGGATGGAACAGGATTAGATTTTATTATTGTGTCGGTAGAGTGGAGGTATTAGGGGTTGTGTTGTGGTAAGGGATGTCGTTGTGAATCAGTGTTAAGAGGGAATGTTGAGGAGGTTGAGAAGGGGAGAAAATGGAGTCGTAACCATAGAACGGGGGGAGAGGGGTGTTTTAGGAGAGGGAGGCTTCTTGAGGATGGCAATGTGAATGTTGTGTTTTTTAAGGAAATGATTGAGTTCTCTGGATTTGTTTGTTAAGCCATTATGTTAAATTGTAGTTTATTGAGTGATTGGGTATTAGTTTTGGGAGGGAGGGGTTTTTGAATAATAGAGGGGGGTTACAAATTGCGCAGGTGTAGCCCTGTGTTATTTCTGGGGAGGGCTCGAAATGGGGAGCAGGTCAAGTGTACCCATTTGTGGCATCTTTCACATTTGATGCTATTTAATCCAACATATTGTTGGCAGATAGGGCAATTATATCTAGGGGTCCCGGATTTCTCTCGACATCTCCCGCCCGAAGGAAGAGTAGTCGCTTTATTAAGAAAGAGACGGACAGAAGAAGAAGACTTAAGACATAGATGAGCGAGTGGAGTGAAGGCAATAGTAAAATAAAACAAAATACTGTGGGCCCGGCGTCAGCCTGGCTCCTATCGGCAATGACCCTCCTGGTGGAGGGGGGGGAATTGTGTAATCTTGCAGAAGTTTCATCTTCGTGGAGTCCCACACCGACGACAGTCGGTTGGTGTCACTATCGCAACTGAATATATATATATATATATATATATATATATATATATATATATATATATATATATATATATATATACTAATATATATTTATATATATATATATATATATATATATATATATATATATATATATATATATATATATATATATATATATATATATATATATATATATATATATATTTCATTCAGGTGTTGTTATTGCAATGTAAGATCAGCTCTTAAACATGCCGCGAAAATGTGAAAATCATCCAAACAATTTCTGTTATGTTTGTGGTGAACTAACTTTGAAGTCCCAAAGAAGGAACATTACTCTTGATTGAAAAGGCATATAAACTTATTTTGGGAAAGAGAAACTCAAAAGGCACCCAATGGACATCTTGTGTGTAACACCAAGGCATGGTGCTTAACGGAAAATCCCGCCATATGCCATTTGCTATTCCTATGGTATGGAGAGAACCAAGAAGGACCACTCCACGGACTGTTATTTCTGTATTACAAATATTGCTGGAATAACAAGCAAGAATAAAAAGACCGTTAAATATCCTAACCTCCCTTCAGCTATCAGGCCTGTTCCACACAGTGACGAGCTTTCAGTCCCAGTGCCACCTAAAGATTGGAGTTTAAATTCAGGAGAATCCAGCGATGCAGATTTACAATTAAGTTCAGAAAAAAACGATAATGAAGATCAAGATTATGAAAATTGGCGGAATGTCTACAGACCCCCATAGAATTAATCAGGCTGAACTTAACGATCTAATTCGCGATCTGAACTTGTCAAAGGTTCAGACAGAATTGTTAGCATCAAGACTAAAGGGCTGGAATCTCCTTGAGAAAGGAACTAAGATTTCTACGTATCGTCGGAGGCAACAGGACTTTCACCACTTATTCTCCTCAGAGGGTGATTTAGTGTACTGTACTGATGTTGACTCATTACTGAATGAGTTAGGACACCCTCATGATCCTAATGAATGGAGGCTGTTTATAGATTCTTCAAAAATCAGTTTAAAAGCCGTGCTTCATATTGGAAATGAGAAACCATCAATTCCTCTTGCCTACGCAGCCCAATATGAAAGGGTCATATGACAACATGAAGGTCTTGCTGTCAAAGTTACGATATGAACAGTATTCCTGGCATATATGCGGCGATTTAAAAGTTATAGGGATTTAATTAGGTCTCCAGTAGGATATACAAAGTTCTGGTGCTTTGCTTTGCCTGAGAGATAGTAGAGATTGAAAAAAATCAAATTCTGTTTTTATGTGATCAAGAATGAGGAGATTAATACTCTTTTCAGGTTTTAAAAACTTAACTGTTCCGGTTATCAGCTCCCCTTTCCATATTTCTCCATTATCTATAATGAAACATCATGTAAAAAAGTTCCCTGATGATAAGTGTAGGGATATCTTGTCTTCTAATTTTTTTGTAGACAACCTGATTTTTACAGGAAATAATTGCAAAGAATTGGAAAAGTTGTACCATTTTACTTTTGAAAGAATGAACCAGGGTGGGTTTGAACTTCGCTCTTGGAATAGTAATTGTGAGCAGTTTGTGTGAGAGTATGAGAAATAGATGGTAGGTATGTGAAGCATGAAAATGAGTATGAAAAGGTGCAAAGAAGTAAATAAATGCAATTTAAAAGAAGAATTTCCTTGCATGTGGTCGTCAGAAAGTTATGAGGAGCCTCGTGTAGTACAAAAGCGAAGCAAGACTACTTTCCTGAACTTTCCAAGTTGGTTTGAATCCTTAGGACCTTACAATACCTAATTAAACGTACAGAGGAGGTTGGTTTTAATGAGAAGTGTTTTTGGGAACTGAAAAAGAAATGGGAATGAAAATTACCTGGGGGAAATGGGTTCACTTGGAATGGGGTAAACTGAAGGAGGATTTAAATGAATTGAGTAAGATTGAGTTTCCACGTCATTTGTGAAATGAAAGTGATCCTATGGGTCCTGAATATATTTTTGTGACAGTCTGCTAAATGTTTAGTTTTGGGTTGCATATGGGTTCAAGTGGAAGGAAGAAACATAAACCTTTTTTGTTTGCCAAGGCGCAAAGTAACGACGTGTTTAAACAGACTATAGTAATTCCAGACCTTAGAACTATTAAGGAGTCTCTTGTAGCTTTAAAATGCAATATCACTATTTTAAGACTCTTTTTCGACCCTTAGATATGTGGATAAGAGTTTATGTATTTGAATCACGAAGTAGCTTCTTAATTGGCTTTGACAGGTGGAAACCAAGGTCAAGGCTAGTATGTTAAATACAGGTTTAAAGATGTTTAATCTGTGATGACATCAGTAAGTAAAGATAACCTAAACAAGTTATTTGTTGAAACTATGTGCAAACTGCGGGTCAAAACCCAGCAGTAAAACCTTTGCCAGGGGTTTTAACTGTTGTGTAGAATCGATTTTGCGAGTAAATATTTAAAATATGTGGGAAAAACATGGTTCCCAGATGCTTTGGTAAAGGGAATGAGAGGTGGCCAAAATTTTCTACTGGTTCCACTTTCTCCAGAATCTTTTAAGTTTAAATTTGCTACACTTACAAGTTTAATACTTAATGTATATTAATTAATTAAACATCATACATAGCAGAATATTGGAAATAAATATAATTTAGTAAATTTGAAAAAGTAATAAATATATACTATTACTTTGTTTTATGTTTTCTAAGCAAAATTAACTAAGGAAGACCTTTGGCAAAAAGCTCTTACAATATTCGGGATTCAAAAAGTAGCAAAACTCCCTTCTATAATAACTGGAAAGAAGAATTGAATTTGTGAGAGAGAGTATATCACGTTATAGTACAACAGGGTCGTTACTTAATAATACGGCGTTCAGTTAATCTTAAAGTTTTTGTTTTATTATATTATAGGAATAATATTTAACAGAGGAGTGTAGAAATCTATGAATGTAAAACATACTGTTAAAATTAGACTCTTAAAAAATCCAATCCTTATTAAGTCATAGAGTCACCACCACTTCACACCATTAAATTTTGAAGGGGGCTCAATAAGAAAAATGCAGCATTTGGGAATAGATAGTAATTGAAATTGATATTAGGAAACCAGGTTGCTGGATTCCGCAAAGGTCGCATAGCAATAAAAACGTTCTTAATCAGTGTATGTTAATGCAAAAAAAATCATGTGCGTGATAGTCAATAGTTTTAGGTATCAAGAGTCTATCAACAGATAATTGAAATTTTAGTTAATAAGAGTATTCATTGCTAAATTAGATGTGGCTGTACATCAATGGACAAGCCTTACAAATATATCTACAACTGCTTGATCCAGTATGCAGGATGGTATTTAAAGAGTTTGGAATTTCAATTCATTTAGAACTAGTCCCTGACATGGTGTCGAACAACATTTTTTTACTAGCTTTGTTTCAAATAGGTTTTTCTAGGTAACGATGAAGAAATGCCAGAATACCCTTACTCTGATAAGCTAAGGAACTATTCGTGGAGGGGGCAGGCCAATCTTGTCTATGGGCTGTTCTGGGTCCAATGACATTCAGTGATTAACCTCAGAAATTAAACATATTAAGCAGTAACTTGGATTCCCAATTATTCAGCTTGGTGGGGGTCTTTTTGTATGAGCGGTCAATAGGCGCGACTTTGAAAGTTGTATTATAAAAGTTATGTGGTATGCCAAAGAGGTTAAATTATTTTTCGAATTTTTAACAACTTTGTCTTCTTATAAAAAATGGCTTTAACAGCAGGCTCTCAATATAGATCAAGCAACTACGTGATCTTTCGAAACCATCAACTCTAACTTCATTCAATGTACTAGTTTGACATTGTAATACTTCCTATTTCTTATTTCACGGACGGATCAAAATCAGAGGAAAGGGTGGGTGCATTAACCGTCTTCTCGAATCACTTTATATCCCACTTGCTTTCCATTTCGTCAGTATTAAACAACTATGCGTATGACAGCTTACCTCATTAGATCTAAAGGGAAGGGCCTACTGACATGATATATATCCACCTCTCGGACTCAATCAATAAAATTTGATATGTGCATATAAAAGTCCAATCCTTAAAGCCTCGTCCCCCTTTCTGGATGATGGCTAGTAGTTATGTGAGTTGTTGTAATTGGCTTAGAAACTAAATCAAAATAAGTGCATTGGTAAGTATCCTAAACACAAGAATTGAAAATATTATATTATCTATTATTATATATTAATATTATACATTAAATTGTCCTTTAAATGAATAGATAAAAGTCCTTCTAATGGAATAAAGATAATCCATAATGGGTGATAAGCAGCTGAATGACTCGGCAAGGCAGTAAGTTTGGGTAGATCTAAACGTCAAAGCAGCCCTAAAGTGGTGCAAAGGCTCATTAAGTCCAAACTGAGAAACTCAAATTAAAATAGTCAATTGGTAGCCAAGGCTACAATCTCTCTCTGGGGAGATTGATAAATTAATAATTAAAACTTAAAAGATCATTAACACAATTGTTAATATTAATTTATTTCATTAACTTTATTATTCACATTTAATAATTATACCTTTTTATTAGATAGAACGTTATTCAACTTGTTTCCATGTATAAAATTTCACCCACATGAGCAAGCCGCATCATGTATCGCGCACCCTCCCTCTGATCATATTATTATATAACAAACAGGATAAGTAAGTACTCCTGTCGACCATCGCTCTCCGTCCAAAAAGATTTGTCTTTATGTTATATATGCAACTTTTACACACTTGTTCAAGCATATAACAGTGCACAGTTCTACTTAAATTAAGACTATAATCCCAACTCACGCTCTATCTCTCTCTCTCGAAATATTTATGTAATACTTTTCTCTAATTGAAATTCCTTAAAGTTAAAAAATAAAACAAAAAAATAGAACAGTGCAATAATCACATTCAAAATTAATTTTTGGAAAACCTACATCACTCTAATTGCCTCACTAACATCTTATGATTCAATGCACAAGGATCTCTGTAATTATAAAATTTATTATTTCGAAGGTAGGCCTGGCCAGGAACTGTTTTGGGTAATAAATTGGTAGGTCCCATGCATATTAAAGTTGCCGTAAGATTAAATTAATAAGGTTAAGCCACTTTTATATTATTTCTTTAATTTGTGTTTTCATTTTCATTTTTAAATATTAATTTCCAAGAGTATATGTCAATTCTCTTGTTTGATTTGGGATTATTTAAATTAGCGAAAGGTTACACAATATATATGTATATAATAGTATAGATGGTAATTATTATATTATAATATATACTATATATACGTAATATATATATCATATATATAATATATAATATTATATATATTATAATATTATTACGTATATAATATGTATATACTGATTATATAGATATAATATTAGAGCATATAATATATAATATACTATAATAACGTATATGATATATATATATATATAATTATATATCACTATATATATCTATCTCTTACCAGAATACTATATACGATATATATATACCTCATAACACGGAGTACACTAATAATAAGCTGTTATTAATATGATCATCACTATAATATATATAATATATAATATATTATATATATATATATATAATATATATATAATTTACTTATAATATTAAGTATCATAAATATATTATATATAATATATATATTATATCTATACTATGCTAATATATTATTATTATTATTCTCTCACCAAGACTGGTGTAAGACAGTGGCGTAACGTGCAAAATTAAAGAAAAAGCAGATAGAAGAATTGACAAACATCGATAGAAAGAGAACCTTGCAATCTCTGTTTTCAATTTAATTTAAGTAAGGACTCGGTCTGGCCAGTCAGGAAAATCCACCCCTAATGCTTCGACGGGACTTGCCGACGGACCCGACAGACTATGGTTATTGCGTCAGTGTAAGGGTTTTCAGTCCCTTACCCAGGTGGGCGCACGACCCATACCCCGCTGCACAAAAACCCCCGCCCATTCTCTCTTATTATGCACTTTTATTCTCGCCTCTGCCGAACTTACATTTCTCCTTCCAACATTCGTTTATTGACTCATCCACTTTTTCTTTGATCTCCCAGCCCGTCGGTTTTCAACACACTCGCGACTATACATCCGGCTTAAAAAGAACCGGACCTTTCCACCTGACCAACCCATCTCAACACTCACTTCATTTGTATTCTTTCTATCGTTTACCCCTTTCTGCACACCACTACACTCTCAAATATGTTCATTCCTCATTTTATCAATTCTTTTTCCACACCTAGCATGCCCCCTAAGATTGTCCATCTGAACAAAACATTGAACTTAAGATCTATACTCTTACCAAACGCATGAAGGTCTCAACTAACTATATATAACACAGGTACAACAATACCGTCATGTAAGACCCTGAGTTATAAGACTTAGGTCCCTTTAACATTTCACCGAATGATTTAATTGCACGCAGCAGACTTCCCTGCCATTCACAACTTTGCCTACTAACCTTGCATCATCACGTTCCTTCTCATCGCAAGCATGAGTAACCTAATGATTTAAAACTCAGACACTTTCCAGCGGCTCCACAGCATCTAAGACAGTAATTGCACACTGATTGGAATTCCCTGCACTGCACAACATAACCTGAACTCTATCTGTCGTTTACTTTCAAACCCCTCCTTTTACACACTAACCCTGCGCGAAATTTCTTCTACCAATCCGCTCACTAACTCTTCAGATTCGCGCACGCAAACCAAATCATCCGCATATAATAGTAGGGCAGAACCTCCACTCAAATTTCCCATCATCTCTAACACGCATTTCCTTGTCAACGGCCACCTTCAATTCTTTCTCATAACCGCAAATCCATACTAAAACAGATTGGATAAACCAAGCGGGAGACGATAGACAACCAACGCATGCCTTCACTCCGCTATTAATAACCTAAACCAATCAACCCTTTGACACCATTTCGTACACACGCCTCACTATCCGTCATAGCAGTACGCTTGTGGTGATTACCATCAAGAAGCCTATCACCAAACTATATATACTAAGCAACCTACCATAGGACTTTCCCTATTAACCCTATCATACCCCTGTTGCAAATCCATAACGCTAAATACAATTTCATTCTTCTTCTCTCTCTAATTTTTCTCTATCATTTGCTTGAAATGTAAGATTTTGAAGTCCAGCGACATCTTCTCTACTCTAAACGCAGCGCCTTGTTCTTGCAGACGCAATCAGTCCTTCAGTCAGCTCGGCGTAGCTCTTTCGAACCAAAAACACCGAGCAATAATATATTTCGCTATCACACTCAATAAACTAAGTACCTTATAATTCCTATAGTTACACTTCCCTTTAAATCTCCCTTACTTTATGAAAGGTACTATTACTGGCTCTCTCTCCAATCCTCGGTAATATACCTCCAGTAAGACGCTTTATTAACGACTTCAAGAATCGCTAATCATCGAGCCATCTTGGCCTCCGTTCGTTGAATCAGTTTCGAACAGTAATTGTCATCTGATACTCTGAAGATTTTACGCGATTCTTCACTTTCGTCATAGCTCGTACCCCATTACTCCTCCTTGCTAATAACCTCATCGCCAAAATACTATTCCTTCCTTGTAAACATCAAACCCAACACAGGACAGTCATTATCACCTCGATCATTAGCTGGCCAATGAATTATACAGATTTTTTCAAAAGAGTGTTCTTTCCAACTCCGATCTTGCACATCCAATGTTCTTAGTTATCCGAAAAACAGCCATCCCTAATTCCATATTCTAAGCAGGTTTCGCCCTTACTTCAAATTCTTAACACTTTGCGCCTTCGCTTCCAGAAAGAGCTTCGTATTCCTTGTAGTCCCCATTTGCATCCGTCCGCTTCATAACTGTTCTATTTACCTCTTTCTTTTTGCTTCTTACGTATGCAATCTTTTAAGCACATCCTTTTTTTCCTGCCGTTATAATAATTCCAGCAAGCATCTTTTCTTTTTGAACTTCCGATCATTTTGCTTTTAGTACCTAGATTCAACCACTCTCCTTTTTTTTACTTTGTCAACAGCCGCTTGCATCACCTTCGTCATTCCAGACCACTCATGTATCATTCGTACTCCTACTTTAGCACACCCGAATATACTTTCTTTGAACTGCTAACAATTGCCTCTCCCTTCATTTACTTCCAGATTTATTCAGTTTTCAACTTGTTCACATTCAAATGATTTAACCTTGCGAGCGTTTCTTAACAATACTTTAATCCTTTATTAACCTTTTTTTACTAAAATCTTCTTCACTCCTTAAATTTACGCTACTTCCTTCCGTATCACTTCCTCTCCGTCCAAGTCCCACTAACTTAATTTTCACAAAACAAATCACATAATGATCCGATAATCAAATTCCTAACCTCCTCGCTGATTTTTAACATCCAGTACATACTTCAACATCTCCCTTCTTCCCCAACCACAAATCCAATCATACTTTTCACTTCGATGATGCCATCTCTAGTACTTGCCACAACTACTAGTAACACTGTTATGGAATACTCTTGTGTTTAAAGAAATTAATTTAACTTAAACACACATGTCTCCATATCTTTCCCTAAAATTCTCATTCTCTATCTATTCTTCATTTTCTCTCTATTTTTTCGCGCCACGTGGTATACCATCCTTTTTTTTTGAATCTACTATATATATAATAGTATATATAATAATAAATATTATATTATATTATATATATCTATATATATATAATATGATAATATATATATCTATATATATACTATATATATAATAGTAATATATTATATATATGATATAGATATATATATATAAACTGTATATCATAAATCCGTAATTAATAGTCAAAATATTTACCCCTCGAAGGGGTATTTGGTACTACTGTAAATAATTTAAAACATCTTTTAATATACATAAAAAGAGGTAATGTTTAACAAAAACAAAACATATAACATTTTGTTTTAAAAAAAAAACGGTTTTTTTTTTTAAAAACACAAAAAAAAACAAATTAATAAAAACCGTTTTTTTCACAACCCCATTGATTATACTGTAAATTAGAGAGGAAAAATTTTTTGGTTATTAATAATTATATTATATATATATAATCACTACTAATATATATATATATTATAATAATATTATATATAAGTATTATATAATATATATAATATATGATATATATATTATATTACCCACTATATATATTATATATATATAATATAATATCATATAATATCAGGCCCAATAGGGGCTCGAGCCGACAGGGAAACAGAAGGGGGGATGTTTTTTCCATACTTCCATAAGGAAGATCTGGAGAGGAACCCCCGACAACACCCAAATACAAAGAGCGGGGTTCCGGAGACCCTCCCGAGGGGGTGAAATAGTCCTACCTGTCGTTCCCGCGGAAGGCCGAGAGACCGTAAACTCCTGCCATCGGGTGGTTCTATACCCTTGGGGTCGCAGTTAGTTTAAAAAACCAGCGTCAAGTTGGTAAACCTGTGAAAATGCAATTTAAGATTCCTAATATACGAACAAAAAAAAGAAGAGAACTTCTTGAATTTCAATAAAATTTTAATTAATAATTAGCCAATGTAAAAAGAAACGATAGCGTCGGGTGGGGTTGAACTTGACCACTTTCAGCAAAAACTTTCGTCTGCCCCGACTTTTCCCCAAATGCACTTGTTTATTGGATTTTTTTTTTTTTTGAAAATCAGAGACGCACCTGTAGTAGGTCATAAGCACACAAAAAAATATAATGCTAATTTTCTAATAATAATAGTTTTTTTATTAAAGTTTAATACCTAAAGCTATTAAAAAACAGCCTGACCTTGGAGGGTGAATCGGACCACCTTGAGGGGTGAATCGGACCATCTGGTTTAAAATTCCTTTTATGTTTTAAAACTTCAATTTTTATAATTTAAATTTTTTTAAACTTAATCTCTTAATGTTTTTCTCCTGATTAAAAAATTAGTAATGAAGTAAATAAAATGTCAATATTGAAAATATAAAAGAAGGAATAAAAATGTGTGGTCTGACTTCACCCACTCCCGGTCACAAATTTTTTTGACACACTTTTTTGGAAATTCTGTATTTTTTTCCATATAAATTTCATTTTTTCATTTTAAGGGTTTTACTTATATAAGTAAAATATTTATTATTCTCTAGAATTAATTATATGTAATAAAAATGTGCATAATAATTACATAGAAATACGAAAACACATAGTGGGTCGCGATTGCACTCGCATCGATCAAATTATTTACGGCTTTGTGAATCGGACCAAGTTAGGCCCTGCGATTTAGCCCACTAGTACTGTTCTGGAACAAAAATTTACTTTGCCCAGTTTAAAGCTAACATACTCCTCAACTGTATAGACTGAAAAAATAATTAAAATGCATCCACAATTTTTCATGTACCGTGTCTGTGGTTCCATATTTTTTCAAAAGTGAAATTTTAATTTTTTTTTTTCATGTGAAGAGCGTTAGTTAGTGAGTGAGTGTGTGAGTGAGGGCGTCTACACTATAAAACTCTTCTAGAATTAAAAGATGATACAAAAAATAACTTGTATAACTAAAGCGCGTGGGGCCTATTAAATGAAGCGAGTGTGTGTGTGATATACTTTTGATAAATTCTTTTTTTTATTATTATTTAGAGTGGAACAGACATCACCCTATAAAAAAAAGTGGGCCGGTCCACACGGTGCCCCCCGAGGCTATATATATTTCTTTTTGGCTTCCTGTAGGCTATGAATGAGTAAGCCTTAAGCATATATATTATTAGTTTAAATATGATATATGCATATAAAGTTTGTAGAGAAAAGGTTTCATGATAATAATAATGATATTTATATTTTTTTTTTTTGATCCGGGTCCCAGTCGGCCCCTCTTCTATATTATCCCCCGCGTCCCTGACCGCTATTGGCCTCTCGCTATAGCGCAGAGCGTGCTGACGGTACGATTTTTTTTTTTAATTAAAAAATACCAAATTTTGTAACTAATGAAGGAAGGCAGCCATCATAGTAAAAATTAAAAATTTTGAGATAGATTCCACAATCTCGCTATACTTCAAATTTTTTTTTATTGCGTCTGCGGTTTAAATATAGACCCCTCTTTAAATTAGAATAAAATTTTTCTTCTAATTTTATTGTGATTTTTAATTTCTTATAATCATTTTATTTATTCATATTTTTAAATATTGCATCTTTTTAGAATTTTTATATTAAAATTTTCCATTTTTTCAATTTTTCATTTTTTAATTTTTAAATTTTTGAATTTAATTTTTAAAGATATCTTCGACTAACAATTTAATCCTTCTCAGTTAGATCTACATTCTTATTATATATTGGTTTGTATAAACTATTAATGATTTATAAACTTCAATTTTTATTGATTTTTTTCTTATCTTATTTGCTACATTAATTGTAAATGTATACTTAATTTTTAAAATTCTTATTTTTTTTATTTAATTTTTTCACTTTTAAAATTTTTATTTTTTAAAAAAATTTTTTTTAATATTGTTTTAGTTTATTCTTTTTCGCTTAGTTTTCGTCTTGGCTTTTACTGCTCAAACTCATAAGGGAAATCATAAAAAAAAAGGTGGCCTCAACCTAGGCGAAGACGATTAAACACAATTTCGGCTATAAAAGAAAAATCAAGAAGGAAACATTTGAGCAAGTAGTTTTTTTTTAGCGCAAAATAATTATGCCTGTGATATTTTCACGTTATAACTTTGGGTCTCAAACTGGAGGTAGTTCTTAAGTTTTACAGAATGAAATAGGAATCTTAAAAAAAAAAATAGCTGTGTGTAAATAGTAAAAACAAAAAAAAAAAAAAATGGAAGATTCCTAGTCACAAAAGGCCAGATAAAATAAATGTTTTAATTTTATTTTATATTGGTTTTTTTTTTATATTGGTTTTAACATCTCTTAATACTTTTCAATTTTAATATTTTTTAGTTTATAGGTATAAGCATCAACGTTTAATAATCTATGTACAGTAATATAATTCATTAGTTTTATATTTGTTTTTTTAAGTTTTATACAATTAAGAGTAGGAAATCTTAGGAAAATACACTGTAGGATGGTTAAACATAAATATATCAAAAGGTAAATTCTAGTCACAAAGGCCAGGTTTTCCATACATATTTTTCATTTTAATAGTGGATTTAATATTACTGATTAGGTTTAATTTTATCTATTGAGCCGGGTAGAGTGTTATAATAATGGGATTTTTCCCTTGCATTCGTTTTCAACATCCTTATTACTTTTTTTGATTTTTATATTATTAACTCAGCATAATTTAAGCATTTAAATTGTAAAAATTTTAAAAACAAAATAAGCATTTGTTAAGTGTCAGCCGCAGATATTTTAAGGCCATACCACGCCCTTAAGGAATAAAAATAAAATGCCTTGGAGGGAATATAAATTTGCGTATATAATGTTCCCAATATAGCTTATAAACTTAACTAATATAACTATATCTCATAAAGGGAGAGTGTAGCAAGGATGGTCTTTTTTGAAATCTTTTAATTGAAATCTCTTAAAAAGAGTGACAATTTTTTTTCATTTTCACTATCCATTAATTTATCTTGGTTTTTTAAGAGTTATAGGTCGGCTGTTATTTTCATAGAAATCGGGGTGAACAACCCGGCTCTGCAAATAACTATTAACCCTTTTTTTTTTTTATATCCTAATGTATAAGGAAGGATTATTAATAATAACTTTATTAATAATAAGGTTTACCTGTAATGTCAGTATTAAGACAAGATGCAAACTCAGATATCATTTAAATGCTGTAAAATTTTTTTTTTTTAAACTTTTAACCATTTCATTATCAAAATTGATATTTAAAAAATTATTTGAATGTCATAATCAAATTTCGAGTGCTTTTGTACAGTTTATGGTATCCTATAATTAATTTAAATAGAAAAATTTTAAAAATATCTTCAAAAATATCTTCACACCAGCTAATTTTTCTAACTTTTGAATTAGGGATAAACACTATCCAATGTTTTTTTCTGATTATTGATTATCAATTTCATTATATTTTTCGATATTGATTATTTGGTTTATGATAAATATCTAAGAATTCAATTTTCTTTTACATTATACGGCTATACATCAAATTTTGTCTATAACAATGGATAATTAATAATCATAAAAAATATATTATCGACGAAAAATTATCCAAAGAGACCCAAACAAAGAAGTCAATAAAAAAAATTGGTACATACTTACTCCCAACGGAAAATTATTAGCAGTTATTTTTCAAAACTTTTGGTAAGTATTAATATTTTAAAATTTTTCTTTTCAATATATATAGGCTACTACACTGTACAAAAATCCCGAAATCCATTAGAAAAATATTCAAATGATGTTTTTAAGAATACGAATTTTTGAAATGAAATATTTACTTTCATACACGCATTCTACACATTCGAACTCTCTGCAGCCTGGAAGAAATCCATTACTAACAACAGACACAAAGAAAAACCTTATTATTTTAATAAGTTACTTACTCACTAAATCCCTTCTTAAATAGCATTAGGATAGTAAAACAAACAAGGTTATAGTTATTGCAGAGGGGTGTCAACCCCGATTTTCTATGACAAAATAAACAGGATCTACTCTAAAACAAATACATAATGAAGAGAAAAAAAATTCTTTCTCTTTTCTTAGATCAATTCTCCTTGCTCAAAAGATCATGTGATGAGATTCTCTTGAGCTAAGTTATATTCTTTAATTTCTCAGCCATATTGGAACACAACACATGTGAATTTTAAATTCATTAAGGTATTGTCTTTTTTATTCATTAAGGCGTTTTCGTTTTTGAAATATCGTTTTAACAAATGCTTTTGTTTAAAATTTTTTACCAATTTAAATGCTAATAGTGTTATAAAAACTTACTATAGAATTTACTAAAATTAAAAAAAAATTCAGGCAACAAATCAAAAGGGGAAGTAAACAATTGAGATTTTGTAAGGTACTAGATGTATTATCAATATAATTTCTATATTTAGCAAACTGGGCATTATATACTAGGAATTTTACCTTTAATATATTTATCACTTTTAACCAACCTACATGTAATTTTTCCCCTAAGATTCCCTATTTTTAAATTGGTGATCCCACCAACTCTTAAACACACATATACAACTAATGAGATTTATCAAAGTGGCCTGTAATTACAAAACTTGAATAAGCTGTACCTATCGATTAAAAACATAATATGGATGTAATAAGAATCAACGGCAATATAAAAACAAACAAACAATATATAAAATAAAAATAAAACATTTATGAACTGGCCATACAGCAACTAGAATTTTCCAATTTTTTGAGAAGTTGGAAATAAAGATTAAGCTTTTTACACTACAAATTTTCCTTTTTAGATTAAAGATTTGAGACTGTAAATAAAAAATATAAAAAACAAATCAGGGCCTATACAACTAAAGAGATTTCGAAGCAATTTTCATTTTGTAATTGCGCTAAAAAAAAAGTTGGCTAATTTTATTCCTATACTTACACAGACATTAGGTCATAACTAAAGCTTTCTCCCCTTTGTGTGCATTGTGTGTAATGACAATTATTTAATTATTTAACTTTGACAAAACAAACGAAAACTTAACATGATAAATAAATTAACAACAAAAGTAAGACAATCTTTTTAATTAAAATTTAAAAATTAAAAAAAAATAAAATAATAAAAGAAAATAAGCTATTTAAATTAGAAAAATATAGACCTAATAAAGAATATAGACAATCATAAAAAGAAAGTATCAAATACTTAACCTTTATCCTCATAAAATGAAATAACAATTATTATGGCAAAGAACGAAATTATTAGACTTACATCTTCAATTAAGAAGTAGATCTAAAAATGAAAATGAAAAATGGAAAATATTGATTTAAAAATTTAAAAAATAAACAAATAAAATATAAATCAATTAAATCTCATAAGTATTAAATAATGTAATAAAAATTAAAATAGATTTAAAGTAGAAATAAAGGAGTGGGTCTATATTAAACCAGAGAGCAATAAAAAAATTAGTAAAATCGGAATGGTTGGTATCCTATCTGCAGAATTCATTTACATATGGCTAAGATGGCTGCCTTTCCTCATTTTTTGTAAACAAATTGGGTAATTCTTTTTAATTAAAAAAAAACAATCCACCGAGCCACTCTCGCATAAGGCGAGAGGGGCATAACGCAGGGGAACCGGGGATAATAAGAGGGGGGGGCTGAAGGCCCCAAACCCCGGAATAATAAAAAATATCAAATCATCAATTGGATTATTAAAACATGTTAAGGATTTATCCTCCTTATTTATGGTATTAATTTCTTTTGTTTCTAAATATAATTGCTTAAGCTTACCTGTATGCTTTCGTAATTTCTCTCTTGCTTGCATTTCTTTTAACACCTAATATTTTATAATAATCTCTCTTTCCTGCTTGTTTCTTCAATTTCTGGGCCTTTTCTAAGCCTTGGTTGGCTCTTTGTAAATTGGAATCTTTATTTAGGGCAGCCTTAAAATCATTAATAGCTGAAACGAAAAAAAAATTAATTAATAGATAGTCTTCCAAAACTTCAAAACGAAAATAGACTTAGTATTTGCTGGTGCCCATGCAGTGGGCTGTAGTTGGCATGCCAGACTCCTTAAATAGTTCCTCTCTAGCGAGTGGCGGCATCCATTGTAAGGAATAGAAACCACATACAAAAGAATTTTGAACCTCCTTTTCTATAAAAGTATAAATAGCTTTATTCGCGATTGCAATCTTAGATAAAATCCAAGTTTAAAAACCAATTCTCTATTTCTGCCTTAAAATATGCTTGTGCAAAATTAAGGCAACATATTTTACTACCACCAATTCAATAGGGTGTTTCTGAAATGGGTTCGAGTCACTGTTACAGTAACTTTGTCTGAATTAAAGAAACTTTTAAAATCCTTTGAATAATTGTGGAACAGTGAATAAAGAGGAACTCTTCATTCTTATATGGCTTTTGTGAACATTAAGAAGCCGTTGGACCGTTGGACAGTGTGGAAAGTGATTAATACCTATGTATACTACAGGTTACCAGAGACAATCATAGGATAATGGAATCGTATACAGAATATGAAGTTGAATGTATTTACTTCAAAATAGTAAATACAGGTGTATAGTTTGAGTTTTATGATAAAAAGAATCATCGAGGAATGTAAGGGAATAGGGTGGGGACTGATGGATGAACTAGATCTGGACTATACCGAAGATGTGCGCGTTGAAGAATTTGGAGAAAGCAGAAATGCCTGGAGGAAGAATCAAAGAAATTGGGTGTTAAATAAATAAAAGGCTGAGGGAGTGTCTTTGAGTGTTAAGGGAACAGTTGTAGAAAATAGGAATTTCACATATCTTGGGAGCATAATACAAAGAGAAGTAGAGAGGCATGTAGAACACAGAAAACGCAAGCAATTAATAGCATTTATGAAGCTGAATAAAATAATTAATAATACATATAATAATATTAATAATAATAATAATAATAATAATAATAATAATAATAATAATAATAATAATAATAATAATAATAATAATAATAATAATAATAATAATAATAATAATTTTAATGGAAATACTAATAGTAGTATCTATAATAATTTTCTGAAAGTCCAGAAGTTGAGATCAAATATCTTATAATTTTTAGCATTTTCTTCTGTTTCAGTAAGAATGTAGTAATTATGTTTTTTCCTTTTAAATTAAAAGTGGTACCCTCCGGGCATTGCCCTGTTCTAGGAGGGGAACTGCTCTAGGTAATTACTACCTTGGATTGTTGTGCATTATGATTTTCTTTAATACTATTTTTAATACGACTATACCTATTGGCTAAGGTAGAAGCTGTATCCAATGTGGTATTGGTAATGAAATATAATCAAAATGCATTTATTATTGAATTCTATATATTTTATTAGATTTGAGAAGTTGAGGCGAGATTATTTATAACTTTAATTATTTATAATTTATTTATTTATTTTTTTATTTATTTATTTATTTCTTTTTTTTTTGTAGGAATATTCGGAAGACCCCAACCAGAATCCTTCACCCAAGAAAGAGGAGATTTCTACCAGTACGGACAAGAAGGGTTTGATGCAATCGATGACCAAGATAAGGGGATGAGCGAATTTGGACAAAAACCATCATTTCTGATTTCCAAGAGAGGGATATCGCAGGATACATTTATGTACACACACCACACACACACTCTCTTTATACATATTAATATATACTATATATATATATTACATATATACATATATAAAATATAGTATATATTATAATATAATATATTAAAATAATATATTCATGATATATTATATATATATTACATATTATACATATAATATAATACGATGCGAGAAAGCCCACCAAAACTGTAACCTAATATAAACTTTTGACATTACAGGGAAGATCGGGTTGATGTTGGCAACCTCTGAGAGTAGGAACATGATCACATGATCAAATTTATGGGAGATTCGCGATACGCAAGAGCAAACGATCACTAAAGATCGCAAGATACGACATATGGGATATGCTTTAGGAATTATATGAATCGAATTTTTTATTACGTAAAACCAATTCCTCAATTTTAAATAGTAACGAATTTGCGATAATAACTAATACATAATATAATGAATCAATAACTGAATCAATGGAATGAATTAATAATAACTCGAATCAATAATAATAATAATAAATATAATAACATTGACATCAACTTAATAATAATAATAACATAATAATCATAATGTAATAATAATAATAGGTAATTATGAATATAGTAGCACTATATTATCCCTATATATAGGTATAATTATCTCTAATATAGTCTTATAATATGATAACGTACTATATTACTATACATACTATATATATAACGAATACTAGATAATATAATAGTACATATAATATTTATATATATATATACTATAGTATACCTATATAATATATTATAAGTACTATATATTATATTTACTTTTCGTACGATAGTTTAAATAATTAGAACAAATATTGTTGTATACTATAGTATATAATAGTATATATATAAATAATATATACGAACGAGCACTCATATTTATATTATATAATTATATATAATAAATAATATATATATATATATATAATTATATATATATATATATAATATACTATATATATAATATATATATATATATATAATATATATATATTATTATATAGACTATATAAATAAAATAAATATATATAATAATTAAAGTATTAATATATATATTGGGCTATATTTTTCAGGACGGTAACGTGAAAATAGCAAGTATTGAGAAGCTTGAGCTATTGATAAAACTGCAGATGGACAGAAATCACCAGGAAGGCTACGAAGATCCTAATTCTCCTTATCAAATAATCCAAGCCAACGGAATTAAACCAAAGACAAAAAAATTCTAACTCCATACTACTCAGAAAGATCCAATTAAACCATTACATGTGGATGATAAACCACAGCTTCGGTTGAAAGTTCAACAGTGAAAAAGTAAATAAGTTATTACGGTTTAATCTACGAGATGTGTCCGATCAAATATCTTTTATAAGCTAAATTTTGACGAAATTACTCTCTCAAAATGTAAATTAGTAAAGCTGGACTGTAATTAATGTCAAGCTTTTCGAAGGAGCAACTGTTTATCATACGTTTCTTTAGTATTTTATCCTGTGGATATTAAGTCCATTATTTTGTATAAATTTAAATGAATTTCACCGTATGAAAACAAAGGTGTTTGATAAACATTTCCCTTTATTCTTTGGAAAGCATGATTATTCTGCTGCTGTAATTATATATATATATCTTTTCTAAAGATCAATAAAGCCATGATAACTTGAGACGGTTTTTTGAAGGTGCAACTGTCCTTAATCTTTCGGAATCCTATTTCTTTGTAATTTGTTTTAATTTAACCTTTTTTGGTCCTAATGAAATAATTAAAGTGACCAAAAATAAATTATTTTTATAATTAAATTCAAATTATTTAAATAGTAATTTACAATTACTAATTTTATTCATAATTTTACTGTAATACAGGTTTGCCTTGATGTTCAAAGGTCCGTGCCGTTCATTACCTCCCTTGATACGTTCAAAGGCGTGTTAGGTCGGGAGCTTAAAAAAGAAATGAACATCTGGGTTAAGAAAACCATCTGTCCCAGCAAACACTCAGATGAATTCAAAGCTCTGGGAAGAGTTAAGGTGGAAAGAAATGAGAGTAAAAAATGAAAACGATCTCCACCAGAAGATTTCAAGCAAAACTGATCTACTCTGGAAATGTGTGAAAAGAAAGTTATGGGACGTAAAGCGGTGCAGAGTAAGGTGCGGATAGGAGAAGATTTCCAGAACTGTTAGTTATGGCTGATCTTCCCTTTTCTCACACGTGGAAAATACTTTATTTGTGCAGCTGTTACAAGAGGTAGCCCCGCAGTATCCATTGCGTCAAATAAAATATTAGAGAGATATCATTCGCGAAAATATGTACGACTCCGTTCAATTCCAAATTCTCAATGTAATCAGCTCTTTAAAAAATATGACTAAGCTTTTTTTCATTACCATTGAATAGTCAGATACTCAGTGGGAGTTTCTTTGTTATTTCTGACATCATTCCATTGATAGCAGCTTTCAGCGACAAAATTTCGTGTTGTCTGCTTAGCCGCTTTCAGAACGTCACACAGGTAACTATTTTAGTTTAGTATTTAATCGATTGCTGGAGAAATGGAATTTGTCTATTGATAATGTCCACTGCGTCATGAGAGATGCTGGTACCAATATAAAGAAAGCTCTGAATCTTTCTGGCGTCAATAACGTAAACTACGTAAGTCATCAACTGCACCTTACCTCTTTAGCGGTGCTGGTCTGCTTCTAGACGAGAAAAGAAGCAAACTGTCTTCTGAAAGAGCTGAGAGAAATTATTGTTTTTAAAGTTTAACCTTCCAGTAATCAATTTTGCATATTAATAATACATATATCTATATTTATATATAAATACCAAAAATCTTTCCAAGGGCGGAGGATGGGGAAACAGATGGTGGGATACATGTAAGAGTGGGTCCTCGTCCCGTATCCTGGAAACATTAAGAATTTAATAGATTTTAATTAATTTTTAAATTTTTCATGACTAAACTGTTACAGAACATTTAATAAACTATTTCTGTTTAATATAAAAAAGGACGTGATATCATAAAGGATAATATTCGCATTCGCAAATATTAAAATAAAATATTAACATTCACATTCGGGAATACTAAAAGCAAAATATATTTGTATGTACATTCGCATTCCCGAATATTGAAAATTGGCATTTGGTCCCCCTCTAATCTCTCTCTCTCTCTCTCTCTCTCTCTCTCTCTCTCTCTCTCTCTCTCTCTCTCTCTCTCTCTTTATATATATATATATATATATATATATATATATATATCTCTCTATGTATATATATATATATATATATTTATATATATATATATATATGTATAACTATCTATTTATATATATATATATATATATATATATATATATATATATATATATATATATATATATATATATATGTATATATATGTAATAACATATATATGTATATGTATATATAGCCAATAACCAATATATAACAACAACCTTGCTATACAACCTTAGCCTTGTAATAATATATATATATATATATGTATATAATATATATAACTTATATAGATATATATAATATATTATAATAATAATAATATATATATATATGTATATATATATATGTATATATATATATAACCAATATATAACAACTAACCAATAATAACATATAATATAATATGTGTAATGTATTTATATTCCTTATCATATCTTTATATATATATAATAATCAACCAACTAATAATAATAATATATATAATAACAACAATAATAACTATAATAATTATGTATATATATAACTATATATATCTATATATATGTAATATGTATCTCTCTATATATACATATTTATATAGATATAGCCCAATAATAATAATATTATATATATGTAACAACATATATATATATATCTTTTAATAATAATATATATGTAATATATATATATATATATATATGTTATAGCAATAACAATAATAATATATACTAACCTTCTTCTTCCTTTGCTATAATAATAACTATGTATATATATATAACTTATAATATGCTATATATATATATATTTGACTGTCGTTTGTATAATTAATAATAATATATGTATGTAATAACTGCTATAACTAACTATACTACATAACAACTAACCTTCTTCTTTATTATATCTTTCTGTAACAACAATAATATATATATATATATTCAACCTTAATAGCCAACTGTATATGTAGATATATATATATGATATGTTTCCTTTAGATTATAATTAATTTGATGAATCACAAAACAACTTTGATGGATTATAATTAATTTTTAAAATTATAAATGGTATTTTGGCGAGTCCAGAATTAATACCAATTTTGGGGACTGGAAAGAATGTTCCCCCAGGCCTTAGAGAATTATATTATAATTTTTATTAATGCTCAAATTATATATTCACTAAATTATTTAGATTTTTATTTTATAATTTTAATAATAATTATATTTCCATTTAATTTATTTTTCCATTTTCAATATTTATAATTGAAATTAAAATTAAAATTATATTAAAATTTATTTCACATTAATAGTTCAAATATTTATATTATAAATTTTTAATTGACAGATACCATATCCCGATATATATATATATATATATATATATATATATATATATATATATATATATATATATATATATATATATATATATATATATATATATATATATATATATATATATATATATAACTATATGATAACTGTGATGATAACTTGTTGGAAGAAGGTAAAGGCATCATCAACAGTCGGAAACCGCTTATTGAGGGAGAGAGTAAGATAGCTGTAGCTTGATGAAAAGGACCCCACTCCGCTCGGTCATAACTGCAGAGGAAATTGGTTTTAACATTGGGCTCGGTGCAAGTTCATTTAAGGCTATTGGGTATAAAGGTCACTGCCGTATAAGTAACAGCGACAACCAGATGAATCGATACATAAGAGAATTTGAGCAAAAGAAAATATCAATATAGGAAGACGTGTGAGTATTTAAACGTTCATATATAGGGAGTCGTGTGTTAAGACAACCCTGGGAAAAGGGTGTTAGGAGATCAACAAGGATCTTAAACTTAGACGAGGTGACAGAGTTGCCCCGTAAGGGGTGATGATGGTTGAAGTATAGGGGTTGAGCTGGAATAGGGAGCTGCTTAAAAAGGTCGGCTAAGTCAGTCTTAGCAAACTCACTACTGGGAGCCAGGTAGCAAGTAAACCAAATAGACAGTGAGATAGATGGACAAATGAGTACGTGCTACCACTACTTAAAGTCTAGTTCGAATAGGGACTGAAGAATAGTGAATAGACTTATGAATAAAACCTCCTGCGCCTCCTCTATTATTGTCATCTCTTTCTATAGAATTAGCGGCGAATTGTATTCCGACGGTTGGAAGATGTCGCGAAAACATAGTTGAAGTTTCTACAAACATATGCACTTTGGTATACATATGTTAATTAGTTGAACAATTGTAGTAGTAGCCACGACAATTTCATTGAAGGAAGGTGGCCATGCTATGTTGTTATGAATATGATGGGAAAATCTTTTTGAGACAATTGTCTCTCTGTGGCTATGGATGATATTGGAGGTGGATAGAGATGAGGAAAAAAGGCTGAGACGTGGGTCCCGACGAGGAGAAGCAATAAATCCTGGTGGTAAGGAATAGTTGTACAAGAGAGATTTTGGTTGGAGGTTTTGGGAGGAGTTTTCTGTAGTATTTGGTGGAGGGGCTTACCAATGAATGAGAAGTAAGTTGAGTTCAACCATGTCCATGTTATTATGTGGACTTGGCTGGTAGTTGGAAGAGCAACCGGAGTGCTCATATTTGGGAATGGGTGCGATATCAGTATCTCCCAAGCAAGCATATCCAGAAAAGTGTGGAGAATATGGGGTTGTTTCCATGGAAACGGGAGAGGAAGGTGTTACCGGAAAAGTGTCATCTTTTTGAGAGGGTGTTGGAGTTGCGATATTGGGATCTGTTGGGTTACGAAAGTTTGATGCTGGAGACTTTGTCAGTAAGCCATCAGGTGGGTAATTTTTGAGAACTGAACAATTTGTGTTAAGGTGGGGAACCTCTGGGTCCCCTTTTGTACCACTACCAGATTTAGAAGGCTTGAAGCCCTTGTGCTGTTTGCGTTCAACAATTTTTCATTCATCTCTCTCGGAAGCGCAAGAAGCATTAGAGAGAGAGAGAGTGGTTCGTCACATCAGGCTCCATTTGGAAACTATGATCCATTTCATCCGCTATGGCACAGATTACTTTAGGGAGTGCTGAGGAACGAAATTCAGAAGATGAGTTATAAAAGGACCCAGAAGAGCTGGAATAATACTGCAAGCTATCAGGAAGGTGGTTGGTGGCATTTGCAATAGCTGTGATGGGTTAGATACAATCTATTAAAGTCGCTGCTTTTGTCTAGAAATAACATCTGGGGTCAGTGTGTTTCTTGCTTTATAAATTCGGATGCTTTGTATTTTAGCGAATATCCTTTAGCTTGGTGATTAATCTTTTCTTTGTGTTTAGGAACACCTTTTACATGAAATTGAGTAACAGTGGGAGACAGATTAGGAGTCATTGATGCAGGCCTCTTGCTCGTAAGGTTTATCGGAAAACTCATCGGGAGGGATATAAGAAAGCAGAGGCAGCAGGGCCTTAGCCAGGAAATGCTTCTCCAAGCTATTTTATGTATTGGATAGAGCAAATTTAGTATTCCTTGTATAGTTTGTTGAAAACTGAGTGCTCTCAGAATAGGGGTTGCTGGTGCATTTTGAACGGGAGATTGGATCAAGGGCTACTTTGGTGAATTATTTGAGAAGTCGGTATTAGGAAATGCAGGCGACATGTTGCAGTAACTGGGCTTGAGTTTCCGCTAGAATTGGTTAGGAAGCAGAATTCTACTGGAATGTAGTTGTGTCAGCAGATTAACACATGGAGGCAGAGGATCTTGCAATCTGTACATAAGACTTTGCCCCTTGTATTGTGGATATTTGAGCTTTGAGTTTGGTGAAATCAGCAATCTCTCCTGCTCGCTAATTTTTATATTGTTTCATAACCCTCAAAAACCTCCACTGTTTTCAGAACCAGTTGAAAGCGAAATGTTTATAAAGGAAGAGGCCTGTGGGGGTCTTCACAGTTTTTGAAGTGTGGTGTAGTTTCACAAGAGAAAGTGAAATGAAATTCTTTGAGGAGACTGGAGCAATATGTTCAATTTGCTGTCCCCTACAGTCATTTTCAGAGAGACCAACACTGTTGGCCTGCATTCAATAAAGCAACGTCTGGGTAGGAGGGAAGTAAATTTCGAAACTTTAGCCGGCATACGATATCGTCCCTCATAAGTGGATTAAGGAAGTACTAAAGATCTACAAAATTAATGACATGCGGTATCAGGCGGGCTCCCGAACGAATAACAAATCCTATAAATATCATTTATAGGTGAGGATCTTTTCTGCTGAAGATTTCTTAAAAATGACAGCCAATATCTTCGATTATTTCAGTTCTAAAGATAAATAGTTCCCTTTTAAATGTGGTTTCTTATTTCATCAGGAGTAGAAATTCAAGAGAATGTTCAGAAAGTGTAGAGATCAACAGGACAGAACTTTGATCTTCCGGGCTACGTAGCTTGAACGTGGAAGAGGAATCCCATTTCTTATTAATTGACTGCGGGAGTTTCAACTCCTTAAAACTTTTCAAGGGCATCCGCTTTAGAATAGGGTTTCTTGTCAGTAATAGCTGTAGAGGTAGTGGATCCGCAATAATAATATATCCTGGAATTCGGATGTGGAAATGAATTACCCTGTTATCAGCTGAACAATTCTCGCGGCAGGCTGGGGCGTCACACATACGAAAGCACGCACTGTCTCCATTACTTCATACGGATCAACACACCGTACCCACCTTATATGATTCTGCCCTAGAACATCTTCACCTGGCACCGACCCACCTTTTCGGGGATGCTCAACCGTTGGGCAGCTGGGGGTTTTGTCAAGGCAATACCAGGCTACAGATCGCTCGAGGTTATTTCCAAAAGGACTTTCAGCTTGTAGTAGAAGGAATGAAAGCAAGAAACAGCTGCTAGTCTAGACATTAGCTAGGGGTCTAAGGTGCGGTCAAAGTGCGACACCCAACGGATTGTGGGTAATTGTTGTTGTCTGTGGTTGGGTGCTCGCATGTTATGAGCTAGAGGTTTAAAACTTATGGCTATAAGAGTGACTGTCTTCACAGATTCCCCTCATCGCTCATTATGTTCAGTAAAATTTAATATAATACTCTCTAAGTGTTCTTCATCTCTAATTATTGAATTATTTTAATTGTATACATCTTTCTATGTAAAATAACTGACCATTATATAGCATTATTGAAATTTATTTAACATACAAATGTATTATTTATAAAAGTTGGATCAGGACTCGGCTACAAAGGCGCGATGAATCCTCATATTCACTATAAGTTGACATATGGGTGTGAGAGCCTCGACATGCTCTTCGACCTCATACATAGGTAATTTCTACTAGAATAGAATAGTGAGGTCGCAACAGGAGACCGCATTCGATCCAAACGGACTCTGTACCGCGCTGAACCTCCCCAGCTCTTACAGTCCACGTCCCGGTAGTTGAAATAAATTTATACTATAGGCTAGATCGATTAGAATAAAATAAACAAGAAAATTGAATATCACTCTCGGTCGGAAACTCCATAGCAGTAGCGAAAAACGCGAAGCATAAAAAGTGTAGAAAAATTTATAAAATTAGATTCTAACCTTTAGAGCACCGAAATCAACGAGTGCTTTGTATTCACACCATACAATGAATCAATACCTTTTTAGAACACTCAAAGACGAAGTAAAAAAAGCGGTGACTTTTTTTTTTACTTAAGATAACGTATTTCATTCCTGGTCACAAGGAGAGATACAACACCCTGGGGAGACTCGTAAAATTGTCTTGATGTTCCCAACCCTGACCAACGCCGAAGCGTACAAGATGCTCGCACCCAAATGGTAGAAATGAGGGGCCTCGACCGTGCAATGATGAGAGTAGTCGTGATTGTTTGAGGGATTTCCTCCACTACCCTCCAAAACATATCCGAGCGGCAAATCGATTATGTTTTTTCCCACTTGTTAATACCTGCAGAAAACATTGCTCCAAGGATGCATACCAAAAGAATACGTGACAATTAACATTCTACCCGCGGAAACCACGCTGTTTTCGTACATTACACGAGGACCGACACCGTGTGAATTCTAAATAGTATTCCAGAAACATACTCCTATTGAGAAGATCAAAACCACGGGGCCTCCATGACACAACGAAAATTCAGATTATCGAAGGAGGAAGAAATAAATCTGGAAGAATGATGGCAGATTGATTATTGACAATCGGATTAAAAGTGTAGATGGAGAGATTGTAAAAGAAAACCAGAAAGTTTGGAAGGCAGATATTGAGGTACATCTCCAGCACAAGAAACAACAACGACACCACTTCACAACCGGGACCACACACACACACAATGCCAAGGGCGGCACAAACAAATAGGGGAAAAGGGGACACGGATAGCCCAACATTCGTAGAGACACCTGATAATAGACTTCTTAATGATAAGAAAAGAAAGTTAAAAATTATAGAATAGTGGAGTAAGGAGAATAAGAATAAACAAACAAACATAGAAAGAAATATAATATGAGAAAAAATGAGGTCGGATAGAAAGAATGTGAAGATTAGACGAAGCAATACTAATCATTTGACAAATGTCAATGTCAACAGAATGCGTGCACCAACCAAAAGAATATAGAGGAGCAATGATATTGGACAAGAGTGCAACAACTACCTATAGCGCTCAAGCTGAGGTACTGAGGTAACACATGTGAACACCAGCTGATGAAGTAGTATATTACCACAACTTGACAAATTGCCGTAAAGTATATTGGTTGCTCAATCCCTAGGTCATAACCAAGATTCGAACAATAGACTCTGCCATAGTCACTGAAATTCGGAATCCCTTCTTATGAAAGCATAGGTTTTAGTGAAGTTAATTGTGAGTCATACCTATATGATATGTCCGATATGAAATATAAGTAGTGTATAGAAGGATACTAATTATGATCGTACTGACACCGCGAATAAGGTAAATAATATGAAGCTTAGTATATAACTGTACACAAAATATAAATATATCATTTAAACAAGATATAAACGATTAATATAATACAATAAAAGTGAGAATACATATAGTACCTTAGGTTGTAGGTTAAATGTATAAGTTTTGGGGCTAGCAAAGACATATACTATATTAATATTATAAAATGTACGCAGATTGTGGAGAAAACAAGTGAGTAAGAGGGAAATAGTGAATAAAAAATTAAAGCCAATAGTAGGTAGTAAGTCATTGTAATGAAAAAAATGTGCGCCTCGTGCTTAAGGTTGAAAGTTATAGCAGAGGAATATATCCTAATAGAGTATAAAAAGGGTCGTGTGGGGGAGAGGATATTATAAAATTATCCGACGTTAATAAAAATAAAATAAATGAAGTAAAGAATAAAAAATCAGAGATAAAAGACGAATGCCCTTTATTGCACTAACTTTATACATAATGAAGCTTACAATAGATAAAAAATTTAAAAGTTCTTATTTTAAAGTAGAATATAAATATATAACTAAATGCTACGCGATGTTTAATATATATTCCTGAGTTTATAGGACCATTCTAAGTTACATTATGGATAAGATTTGTTAAGTATACACAGATTGTGGTTACTCTGTGGTATTATACAATAAAGCATTGATAACCTAAAACTAAGCGGTGCTTGAAAGATGAAGACCAACCTGGAATGGAATCGACAATGAAAGTCATATCGGATCTTTTAACAACTTGAAAAGGCTGTAACTTTTTTTCAAAGAACGTCACCCATTTTTGCTTTTTTATTTTATCTATAAATATTATTTTTACAATTATACTTGTATTTTCTATTAAAAAAAAATCTTGTGTAATATAGCGGTTCTGCTATATATCTACCCATATTTTAAACAAAAAATAAAAACACGATAAAGCAAATCGATAAAATTAAAATTTTATACTATAGTATATTTTTACACAGTTGCACGAGCTCATATATGGACCCGCCTTCTTCTTATTAAAAATTCAAATAACGAAACAGAGAAAGCGTAGAATAGAAGTAAAACACAAACGTCAAGATATTGAGATAACTTCCCGTAACAATCCGAAAGAAGATGCTCCGCATGGTGGGAAGTTGAGTAACGTGGCCAAGAGGAATATCAACTATATATATAGATTAGAGATAGAGGTATAAAGGAGCGCATAAGAAAGAGGGAATAAGAAAAAGAAAGATATAAGAGACAGGAGAAAAAACATATTAAGATAAGATATAAAATGAAAGTAGTAATAATGAACCCTACTTTGAAAGTATTGTTAAAACAATTAGAGATTATCGTAAGTCGATCCTTAAAAAAGATTTCAATAGTAAATATAGAGTAGAAGAAATACATCCTATAATATATAATAGATTAATATATAATATAGATATATAAGTATAAATATATATAATATAATATATATATATAGTAATACTATAGACAGTAAATAAATAGGTATATATATAATATACTATGATATAGTAATAAATAAGAAGAAATATATAGAAATATAATAATAAAATATAATGAATAATATTTGAATATTAAACATCAGGGAAAGATAAAAAAAACATAATAAAACAATATAATATATAATTGATATGTTAGTTTGAAAGGGGAAATATAAGAAAAAATAATGAATAAATAAAAAAGTAATAGAATATATATATAATAAGAATATAGGAATAAAATATAGTATCGAATGGTTCTTCTGTAGTTCATTGAAAATAAATTATATCTAATAACACACACACTAGACAATAATATACCTACCAGTTTGTTTAATACATATGATAAGTATTATAAAAAAATAAACCATATAAAATAGAATAAAAAAATAAATTAAAAATAAGATTATTAAAAGTAACTATATATAGAAATAAATAAATAATAATAATAGGTAATAAAGTATATAAGAGATATAATATAGAAGTATATATATTAGTGTTTATTACTTATCTCAATAGTCTAGTTATAAACTGAGTTTCATGATAATGAATAGATACTTGTCATGAAATGGAAGCCTAATTCCGTTACAATTCCAATAGTGTCCTTACCACTATTACTTTTAAATATTGCATGGGAAAGGTTTTGAGAGGAAACCTTGTTCTTTTAATTTATGAAAGACGCATAGACATTTTACTATAGATAAATTATGAGGTAATTAACCAAGCAATTAAATGAAAATTACTATTCCGTCTCTGAGGGTTTAATAAAAGAACGAAAATTTGAATCCACATTGTTTATATTTATATTCCTTTTTTTTCTGTCTGAACATCACATGTGATTCTATATATACACAGAATCGAAAGAAGAAAGGATCAAAATTATGAAGTCTGAGGGAGAGGACAAAGTATTAAATTTACTAAAAGAAAAAAATAAAAAATTCATATAATATTATTAGTGATAAAGTTTTTCTTTGCTTTTGCAAATATTACAATGTGTTTTAAAAATACGTATAAGGGTTCTTATTAGATTGGACGCATTTAGCAAAGTAATCAAGGTTATAGGATAACCAGAATTGCGATAAAAATAATGATAATCTCAATCTAACATAAATTAATCCTTTTCAGGTTTAAATGGGGATTACCCCGAATGGTCGTCAGGACTAAAAAAAATCCACAAAAAAAAAAATTGCATAAAAGTTACGAAAAAAAATATTATAAAAAAAAAGACTATTGGATATACTCTAAATAAAATAATAGAAACCTCTGGACATTTGGGTCAATTGGACTGAGAGCTTTACTCTAAAAATGTATCCAGAGGATTTTTTTTGTTTCTTTGGATTTTTTATTTTTCTCTATCTTATTTATAGCTTTATTTAATTTTCTCTTTGATTATGTGTTTTTTCTAATTTGTTGTTTTTTTTTTTTTTTATGGCATTTATAAGAGTAATTAGAAAATATATTATTCTTTATTAAACCAGTAATTCTTTTTTTTATATAATATATTTTCTTTTTTTTTTCTTTTTTTTTTTTATTGTCTATTCAATACATAATAATTTTTTCTTTTCTTTATTAAGGGTAAATTGCATGTTATGACTATAACATTTCGAGGAGTCGAAATCATACATTTAACTTAATTTACGCCAATGGATAAGAGTAACAAATATATGAAACTTCCAAGAAATTTACGTGCGGTCATCCAAGATTCCAGAACAGAATTACCTCGCGACACCTAACGGTTATCCACTACATTGGTTTGGATTAAAATAATTCAAAACATAAAACGATGAATTGCAATTTTCTTAGAGATAAAATACAGTCCCTACTCGCTCCACAGACGTTTTAAGATTAATGTTTCTCTACAATAATTCTTTCATTTTATAATGAATCTGTATGTCAAAAGAAAAAAAAGGAAATACAAATAAAACAATGTGGATTCAAATTAATCTTTTATCCTCACGAAAACGGAAATTATATTTTAATGATTGGTTATATACTCTCCATATAATAATATAATATATATATATATATATTTATAATTATATATATATATATATATATATAATATATATATATATATACTATATTATATATATATATATATATATAAATATATATATATATATATATATACATATAATATTATATATATATATATATATATATATATATACTATATATATATATATATATATATATTATATAGTATATATATATGTTATATATATACTATATGATATATACTATAGATACCTATACTATCATATATATATATATATTATACTATATAGTATATCTATATATATAGTATACTATATAATGTATATATATATATAATTGGTGAGTATATATATTTATATATATATATATATATATATATATATATATTATATATATAATTAATTATATATATATATATAATATATATAATATATACTATTATATATATAATATAATAATATATATATATATATATATATATATATATATATATATATAATATATTATATATATATATATATATATATATATTATATATATAGATATATACATTATACTATATAGATAACATATATATATAATATATATATTATATATATAATAAGATATATATATATATATATATCTTATTTATAGCAAATCTACTATATATATAAATAATTTTATCTATATATATATTTATATATATATCTAATAATATATATATAATATATATATATAATATAATAATATATATAGTATATTATATATATATATATATATATATATATATAGTATAATATATATATGATATATATATATATATACCTTATATATAATATATAATTATACCTCATATATATATAAATATATATACTATATATAGTAGTTATATATATACAGTTTCCATTTATATAATATATATATATATATATATATATATGCTACATCACTTATACAATATAAGAGTATTACTCAACAACTTCACACACAATGCGGTAAACAGTTTTCACACTCCAGCAAGGTTGCCGGTAAGTAATTTAATTTTAATGTTTACAAACTTTATACTTACAAATTGGCTATATAGGACGAATTATATCATTGGTATACCTGATTTTTATAAAAAAGAGAAAGGAGAGGGTCATATTATATCGACTCCGTGCCACAGCCTTGTGGAAATCACTCGCAGCAAAATTATTAATTTAAGATTTGCTTTTCGACTTTTCTTCGATTTCGGATGTAATCACAATGGGTAGATAGTATAGCAGAACCGCATATATCATAGATTTTTTTTTATAAAAATCAGCACATAATATGTAAAAAAATATTTATATATAAAGAATAAAAAAAGCCAAAAAAAAAAAAAATTGCGGGGAAAAAACGGAAAAAAAATAGTATACACGCCTTTTTTTTTCAAAGTTTTGTAAACTCCGATAGACTTTTTCATTTGTCGATCCATTCCCAGGATAGGTTTAATTTAAAGAGTCACCTCGCTAAGGTCTATAACGGTTTATCAAATATATATTTAGTTGGCAAATATATTCTTAACAAAATCTTTTATCATACCTGAACTAGAATGGTCCTAAATCAAACACGAGGCAATGTTAAATTTTCATCTTGTTTAAAAGAAAGAGGGGAAATTTTTTGAACTTTGAGAGACTGGTAAACACGTTTTTCCCTAAAGGCGTCCCCCCCAGTTCATTTTTTCGTTTTTAAATTTTTCTTCATTATATTTTTTTTAGAGTATATTCTTTGCCAATTTTTAAAAATAAAAACAAAACTTATCGAACAGATTGACAAAAATTCCTATGATAAAATTTATTCCAGGGGCTCATCTCCAGATATATTGTTGTAGACGTTAATTGTATTACAGTTGTTTTGCTTTATTTTATTCTTTTACATTCTAATTCTTTTGATTTTTTATTTATAAAAAATCTGAGATTAATATCACAGGCCTGCAAATATGATAATTTACCAAAATCATGTTTTATAATATAAAATATTTTTAAAGTATAAAATAAGTTTTTTCTTTAATTAAAATAGTGTCCATTATACATTTAATTATAAAGGAGGATTGCAATTTGAGGATACTTACAATATATTAAATACGGAATAGCTTCCCATTCATAACAAAGGACATGGACGTTCAATTCACTGCAAGACTGAAGAAGTTACTCAGAGGATGTACCCAATTTGTCAGTTTTAATTAAACAACTGGTTATGTACTACAAAAAGCTGCGTCATCGTTCTACTGCCACACTGCCTTCTCAACCATATATATCTATATAGTATAATATATATATATATATATATATATATATATATATATAGATATATATATATATATATAGTATATAAGTATTATATATATATATTATATTATATATCTGTTTGTGAACCGCATCGATTGTGTGGGGCAGCGGCCAACACGAATGGTATCATGTGGTGTCGTGCGTGTGTGCACGTGTGACCCTCACAGATCCAGTTTCTGGTCTCAGTGAGTATCGGCCGGAACGTACTCGTAATCAAAAATTATTTTAATTTTAGGGTTTTTAAAATTTAGTACAATTTAAAATATGTTTTAAATAAAATAACTTTTTTAATTTCAGCCTATCCGAAGAAAGTCTGATAAATCTCCTTTTGTTCGCGTTTTTATGTCTTCTCAAAGGTATTTCATTGATACTCTATTGACTTCACACCGGTTGGTACTCCAGCGTTGATGACCATTTTTATATGAGAACTAAATCCACTCTTCTTTGCTTGGACCATGTTCTTTGAAAAAAAATATTAACACAAATGGGGGTGAAAATAAAACTTTCCTCGGGATTATATGTTTGGAGAGAGCCGGAGTGGCGGAATCCGAAACAAGAGAGAGGAATGCCAAACAAGTTGTGGCAACACTTCTCAATCCCCCTTCATGTGCAATTCAGCTTGCGGTTGGGAGCTGAACCCGCCTTCAGTGATACGGACGTTGCACCCCATCAAAGACTTAGGCACCAACTGTTCAAGTCAAATGGAAGAGGAAATAGATACGTGTGATGAGATACTTAAACACAAAAAAAAACTCACTTTACTACCTATTATATCTCCCTTCTTTTTCGTAAAAGGTAATTGTTGAGTGTGAAGAATAACAAAGTCAGTTTATAATCTCGTCGGTGCTACTCGGTGTGGGTCTTTGGGTCTTATATAAAAATTTGACACCCCAAATACATTGACCAAACATCACACCAGAAAATCAGACTAATGATCAGTGTTATTTTAATGCAAAAATCATTTACTACCTATATTAAAAATTTATTTCAAACACTACCGTGGCTAGCACCCCCTCAGGCCGCCTCACGAATGTTTCCTAAATCGGTTTGTTGGTTAGCTCGAGAAGGTCTGTAGTCTGATGGATTCCCTCTATACTGAGTCGTTCATGCCGCGTGCTGCTTGTGCACCATCAGTAGAGACCAGTACGTGGACGAGCGCAAAATCGAATCGCGATAAAGACATTCAGCAACAAAAGCGATCTGTCGCTGTAGATATGACAAAGGGCCCGGCGCGTATCGCAAGGGTTCAAAAGATCACTTAGTCCCCCGGGATCTAGGATAGACCTTGTTTCTATCCTTTATGTGCCTGAGAATCCTTGGGAGAAAGGTACACTCCTCGAAATAGGGTGTAAACTTTAAAAAAAAAAATCGAAAATTAAGAATCTACATTATAAGAAATCTATAGAAGAAAAAAAATAAAATAAAATCATAATTAAAATCTAAAAAATAAAACTCTAAAAAATTGCTAAAAACTTCTAAAATAAAAAAAATCTAAAATAGAGCATATTCTCCTAGTTCTGCTCATTGCTCAAAATCATAATTCTAGTGTGATTTCAATGTTCACAACCGCCAATGGCTTTTACCTTTAATTCTCAAGGATTACAAATCGGTGGTAACATGCCATATATAATTTTACCGAGTTCAACCCAAGCATCCAGACTACCTGGACCTATCCTGGTGACCTCAAGGATCATGAAAAATATATGACTGCCGACTTGAAGGATTAAGTCCCAACTATTTTTGGAGCACTTTTCTTTCTTAATTTGCAAATTTCCTCCCCTCCTCCGCTCTTTCCCCACTCTTCTATTTTACCTTTTATTGATCTTTAATTTTAATATTTGCCCAGCGGCAAAAACGCGTCGTCACTTAATTTTTCTATATCACTCGTTCTCAATCTTTTTCTTCAAGTTTTTGGGCCCTAAATAATAAAAGGACCCACGGAAGCGCTAGCAGCTAACCGTATTTAGGTTCTTCCTGTGATACGCGTCACTTTGGATTTTTGCAGTGTACCTTATTGTTGTATTAACCATTGAGTTTTGTATTGGGTTCCAAAGGCAGAGATCCCCTCGGGTGTCCCCAGATAAGGGATAACCGAGCTTATTGAATCTCTAGCCATGGATGCGGACATTCCATTGCTTTCTACTCAACTTAAAATTGCGTAGTGCTAAACTCTAATTCATTCTCGTTGCGGTTATTAGCCGCGTAGTGTTATCGATGACTTTAGAGAATGTATGGGTCTAATGCTCAAATTCTAGATAGCCAAAAAGGAAAGCTCATGTCAACTTTGTTTTGATAAATAAAGTCATCCCCGGGCTAAATCGGTTGCATAACAGAATATGTTCGTTCCGTCGAACAGGGTTTATAAATTCTTCTCTCCCCATAGGAGAAAATGTAGTATGAACAAACTTGGATTGCTCTTTCCTTTACTATTTTCCTCACCTCTTAAAGTACCTCCATGCTTTACTATAACTACTTTTCCTTCTATCTCCCCCTGCGTCTTGAATATACTTCCTCGACGCGGCCACAAATCCGCCTTAATTTGTGTGTGAGAAATTTATCTAAATCTGAAATTTTTTGACCAAATACTAATGACTCCTAGTTCTATTTTATAGATTGATTTTGGGAGCTATTTCTCACTTCCCTCCTATTTTCCTCCTTTTTCGTCCAACCCCCAAACCAAAGCACATGCCTAACATAGGTTTAATTTCGGTGTCCTAGAGTTTTATGATCGTCGTAGCAGTTTCTTATATACTCTTAAAAAACATAGTCCCGTGATTAGAATATTAGCCAAATCCCCGCTGAATCTTTTTTCTGAAAATCCGAAACTTCTTTTTGGTAAATTGGATTCTAGTAGTTTTTTCATAAACATTTGTGTTTTTTATTCCTTGCACTATCATTGTCTGCCGGGGACACCACTAATACGTTCTTCAGAAATGGTACGGCAGAGGACTATGACGTCCTCTGTTGATGATTTTTTGTTGATTATCTATGTGAATATCGTTATTAAAGGGACTGGAGGTTACCCAAATGGTTGTGAGCTACGTGTGCCAATGGCAACAACTGGTTGTCTTGCCTCCTTTCGGCGTGCGTCCTTACGCGTCAGGTGCTGGCCGGAGTCTGATATGGTGATCATATTTAATATGGGAATGTTTAACCACCCCTTTTTTTTTATCATTACAGCGGAACAATTACAGCTGGCCCAGAATCGATTAGGGTTGTCTTCACTCCTGGTCCTTCAGTTTGTAAAGTGCTGGGGTTTCCCAGCGATGTGGCTCAATACCATGGTTTCCCTGCCCTGAAGAATAAAATTGTCTGGATATATTAGATTTCTACGCCTTGTGTTTTTGTTTTTTTTTTTAGTTCTTCGTGAGCCTATGCGAATTAATGTAAAGTGTCCCCTTCCACAATTGACCAACATGCTGATAGAGCTTTGCTGACTGATAATTATCAGTCAGCAAAGCTCTCAAGCAATTAATAAATGCTTTGAGATGTCAAACGCCGTTCTTAAAGGTAAAGTTCGCTGTAGTAAGTAGGATAACTAACCCCCGCAGTTAGGTTATTATTCATTAATTAGAAACACCCCCCACCCAGCTTTCTTTTTAGAATTTGGCACCGCATATCCCTCTCATGATTATGATGGTGAAACATTGTATCATTGGGAGATAAGGGGTCCAATATTCGTACAACAAATTCCAGTTTCAAATACATACTGAGAGTATTCCAACTTTGTGTGACCTTCAGTGAGTGGATTCAGTGCGCATGACACAAATTTCTAAACCCGTTTGAAATACTTGTCAACCGAGTGCATAACTAGTGAAAGATAAGCCCCAAAGAAACCTCTATGATTAGATAATTATATGCTGGAGCCATTTTCCCAGCGGTGGGTGGGGGACGGAAGAAAACTAACTTGGGAGGGATTGTTTGATAAAGATTGTAAAATTCTGAAACTGTTTTTGAGGTTTTGTAAAAATTTACGCATGGTTTTCAAACAAATAATACATCTGCATTATATCCTTTGACGTAGCGTGTATATATAAAAAGATCTCTCCCATGAATTAGCCGGTCTAGAAAGCCAAAATTTTCAGCATGATAAAAATGAAACGCCGTTGCGTTATAAATAATCATTCCCTGAAATTTTACCTATTCAATTTTAAATTTTACCCACCCCCCCTATATTGTGTGTATATTCTATAGTCCAAACCAGAATTTACAACTGATGTTTCATAATTTTTCTGCATTCTTAAAAGATTGGGAGTGGAGCCTGATTCCTTTTTTCTACTCCTTTTCTTTAGTCATACCCTTCGATTCATTCTGTTAGTTCTTTATAACTTTGTCCATGTAGTTTTGGCCTGTGTTGCGCCGTTTCTATAAGAATCGCGTTTTAAGTATATTGATCAAATGTCGGCTGTATATCTTTTACCAAAGAAATTCATTGCCATTGCAAAGTATGACACACTGTGCTCTGTCCACTATGGACTTAATAATATCGACGAGCCAATCCCGAAACCACACTGAGAATGGGGAGAGACATTACACAATTGTCTTCCAACATATATCTCGGGGCATATATGCTAAACACCTACAAGTAAAATATATATAATATATAATATAATATATACTAATATATTAATATAGATATCATATATATATACTATATTATTATAGTATATATATATAGGTGTCTGGCTAATCATATAATCACGTATCGCTCTTGAGCTGTAACATACGGTATCTATTTATAGTGGTTTTACAAGAATGATATCTAGTATATACTATATTATTATACATTATATATACTGCATGTTGAGGTCGTGTGTCATGTGTCGTGTGTCGTGTGTGTGGGTTGGTGGGCTGGGATGCACGGTTCGGGCTCGATTGGTGTGTCGTGATGAGATAAGAGATGATGAGGATCTTTCGCTCATACTATTCATGGTGCTTCCTACAAGATCTGACGCATACGTAATTACGCGGACGTGAGCGTTCTAGACGAGGCCCTGATGGATCCTTGTGTCCCCTTAATAATTTAATAACTGTGCGGTCTTAGTTAAATCGTTTTTCGCGCGGTTTAGTTGCGAAAATGGAGGCATCTCCCATGGTATGTGCCTTCTGCTAAGACACAGCGTCGGTGAACGCAGACATCAACCCGAGTATTCGTCCGGCATTTACGCCCGACGAGAAGAACGCTGATGTCATGAAGTGCAAAGCTCTAGAGTATTGTGATAGGCCTAGCACCGTACTCATGTACGTATGACCCGCTTTTCGCGCTGCGTCTAGAAGTATCTCACGCGTCCATCGAGCACGCGCGAACAGTGCGTTCGATTCGATGAGTGTGTGTGATAGTCTCATACACATTACGTCAGCAGTATAGATGACTGCAACGTTATAATCATAATAATCGCAGAGAACGACTGCCAGATATAGTATATGAGCTCTGCATAGTGTGAGTCTCTGTCCGGATTCAGCAGTAAGGACAATGCTCACATATATATGCCTCTTATTCGTGCGACACCGCTCCGTTATCGCCTCCACTCGTGCCTCAAGCATGTGCTCCTCTCCTAGAAGTGCGAATGGGGGACCCCCCTGCTAATCACTGGTGTCTCGCTTAGCTGATCTGTAGATCGTCTCTTATACGACTATATGGTCGCTAGTTTCTTTTCTAGTTATCTTAGAGAGAAGAAGAGAGAGTGACCGGCGTCGCCTCCAACTGGCTGAAGACCGAAATATCCGAACGGACTTATAGTTCAAAAAGACGATATGTCCGAACGGACTTACTGACAAATGGTCAAAAAGACCGAAATGTCCGAACGGAGCTTTATAGTTCAAGAAAGACGAAATGTGCTTACGAGACTTGAGAGGAGAGGTAATAGGTTCGCAGAAGAAAGAGACGAAAGAATGTACGAATACGGTGTAGCTCGTTAGTATTGTTTCTCAAATAAGGACGACATGTCCTGAACGCTTTATAGTTTTCAAAAAGGACGAAATGTCCGACCGGACAATAAGTTCAAAAAGACGAAATGTCCGACGAGTCAAAGTTTAAAAAGGACGAAATGTCCGACGGACTTATAGTTCAAAAAGACGAAATGTCCGAACGACTTATAGTCAAAAAGACGAAAGTGTCCGAACGGACTTATAGTTCAAAAATTACGACAAATGTCAAAACGGACTATATAGTTACGAAAAAGGACGAAGTGTCCGAAGAATAGTTCAAAAGAGAAAATGTCCGAACGGACTTATACTTCAAAAAGAGAAATGTACGAACGGGATTATAGTTCAAAAAGACGGATAGCAGTACTCCCCGAACGGAGCTCTATGTGTGTCCAAAAAGATGGTGACGGAAATGTCATGAGCGCGGGATACCTTTGTTATAGTTCAAAAAGACGATATGTCGAAACGGACAAATAGTTCAAAGACTGACGATATGTGTCCGATCGGGACTTATATTTATGAACACATATAGTATCTACATGATTCCGAAATGAGGTCCACGAATCTTTATCTTTATAGCTATCTCAATATCAGTGTGTCGCCCTCGCTCCGATACGGGACTCCTATAGTCGCTCAAAAAGCCGATAATGATTCTAACGGACTAGTATAGTCTTCAAAAATGACGATATGATTCTCCGAACGAACTTTAGTAGTTCGAAAAGTATAACACGAAACGTAACCGAATCAAGGTAGATATAGTTCAAAAAAGACGAATGTTCCGAACGGAACAAAATAGTTCTCAAAAAGATCAATGTCCATGAACAGGAACGTGTTTAAATTAGTTCGTCGAATAAATGAATTTTGTATTTATCTGGACTTTTAATGAGAGTATTTAAAGAAAAATTAATTTTTACGACTTTTATTATCATAAGTTGCTTAACATTTAGAACACAATAATAGAATAATAACTCCTCATAAATGTTGACCAAAACGGAAACTTGATTAGATGTGCCAATACAATAGACTCGAAATTGTCGAATACGGAAGCGAAATAGTTCAAAAAAGACCAAATGTCATCGAAGAGTTTTAAGGACAAATAGTTTCAAAACAAGACGAAATGTTCCAGAACGGAACAAACTAGTCAAAAAGGACCAAATGTCCGAACGGACTGAATAGTTCAATTGAAATTTTTTTTGCTTATAGTATTGTCCGGGACGGACTTATAGTTTACAAAAAGACAGTAATGTTTTCGCGACCGAGCCTTATAGATTCTATTAAAGAAAATGTCCGAACGGACTCTTATATGTTGTTCAAAAAACGAAATATTAATTAATGTCCGAACGGACTAAAGTTCAAAAAAAGAACGAAATGGTCACGAACAGGACTTATATATAGATCAAAAAAGTAGATCTGATAAATGTATTCATCGAAACTGAATACTTAAGTATTAGTTTCAATATAAACGTATTATGAAAAGAATATCCGACCGGACAAATGTTTACAAAAGACGAAATGTTCACGAACGGACTGTATATAGTTCAAAATAAATTAATAAATAATCGTCTAGATCTATATTAGTATCAAAAATATATTTTTATTTGTAACCACGTTAACTTATGATATAAGTTCATAAAGACGTATAGTGAGTTACTCAACGGATACTTATAATAGTTCTCAAAAAGACGAAAATTGTATGAAACGGGAATGTATAGAATTTCAAAGACGAAATGTTCTCTGAAGGACTGTATAAGTTCAAAATAAAGACGATAATGTTTCACGAACTTATATATATTATTAGTTCAACAAAAGACGAAATATGTGTATATCCGAGACAGACTTATAGTCAATAATAATCGAAAGTCTCGAAACCTAGGACTTATTAATAGTTCAAAAGAGACGAAATGTCTGACAGAATCAGGTACTTAATAATAGTATTTTTACAATAAAAAGACGAAAGTTATCACTAGAAAACGGGACTTATATATAGTTCAAAAAGCGAAATGTTCAAAACTAGGTAACTTATTAGTCTCTCAATAAAAAGACGTAATAGTGTCGAACTCGGACTATATAGTTCAAAAAGACGATAAAAGTCCGAATAGTAGAACTTAATTAGTTCTCAGAAAGAAGACGAAATGGTTCGGACGGAGACTTATAGTAAAAAGACGAAATAGCCCGAACGGACTGGTATAGTTCAAGAAATGACGAAAATGTCCGAACTTACTTATTAGTTTTAAAACAGACCGAAAGTCCGTAACCGGACTTGTAGTTCAAACGAAGAGACAAATGTCGCTCAATAACGTTATTCATAATCATTTTAGATATAAAGAACGAACGAGCAATGTAAACGCCGAACAAAAGTCATAGTCTCAAAATAGAACGATAGATGTCCGAAACGAGAAACTACTTTAGTTCAAAAGGTACAAACGTCTCCAGAACATGCGCCTAATAAAGAGCTGTAACAACCAAAGAAACGTATAATTCTTTTCACAAAATTTGAGTTCGCGGAACGAGACTTATAGTTCAAAAAGACGGAATGTCGAACGGAGAAATAGTTCACAAAAAGACGAAATTTTCGAACGGAGTTATAGTTCAAAAGACGAAATGCCGAACGGACTTATAGTTCAAAATACGAAATGTTCAGAAACGGAACCTAATTTTAGCTTCAAAAGGAAAACGGAGTAGCAGTCGTCCATGAACGGGTACTCGTGCTTAAAGATATTTCTCTCAAAAAATATTTTTATTATCGTTGTGTAAACATATAAAGAATATCAAACAAGATATTCGAAAATGTGCCGCCGGACTTATAGTTCAAAAAACGAAAAAAATTAATTCAAAAAAATAAAACGAAAAAAGTAACTAATATAGTATACAAAAAGTACGACTATTCCCAGATTCATCTGATAACTTAATAAGGTTCAAAAAGAACGAATGTAAGCACCGAAATCGGATACAAATTTATTATAGTTTTTACAAATAATTATGGGATTCAGAAGTGTCGAATGCGAAGAAGCTTATAGTGCCAAATAATGACGAAATGTCTCGAACTTTAATATAATACAAGTATCAATAAAGAAGACAAGTAGTTATCACAAGTATATTAATTAGTTCTCTCAATAAAGAAGATTCAATAGTTCTTATATAACCTGGATTGAAATTCTTAGTTTCCCAAACCAAGTCAGCACGTCTACCTCGTTCCTGTGGCACGAGTGTATCGTGAATTATAAGATCGAATACCGATATTAATGTCCGCTAATTGGACCTAATAAGTATGAGATTCTCTATTGTGCACGAATAGTTATCTCCGCATAACGGACAAATGGTGCAAAAAGATCAAAATGATCCGAGAACGGACCTTATTGGGTCTCTATAAAGAGCGCACCTCTAATATCGTGTCCCGCTTCTTTTAGTATAAGTTTTCAACAAGAGACCGAATCATATATGATCACGAAACCGACTTAACTACGTATCAAAAAACACCAAAGTGCTCTCATAACACCGGACTGTGTAGCACTCGAAAAACTGAAAAATTGTCCGATGAATCGGCCAAACGTTTTCAAAAAGGAGCCAAATGTCCGAAAGGACAAGATAGTTCAAAAAGACGAAATCTCCATTTCCGGGACAAATAGTTCAAAAAGACCAAATGTCCAACGGACTATATGAGTTCAAAAGACGCAAATGTCTCTTTAACGGACTTATTAGCTTCAAAAGACGAAATGTTACCGAAACGGGATTATAGTTCAAAAAAGACGAAATTGCCGAACGGACTTATAGTTTCAAAAAAGGACGAAAATGTCCGAACGACTATATAGTTTCTAAAAAAACGAGAATTCCCGAACGGACATAGTGTTCTCAATAAGAGAGAAAATGTCCCGATAACAGTTGACTTATAGATCAATAAAGATATACTCTTAAATGTAATAAACATACACTGACACCTCATGATTTATCACTTCTCAAATTATCGACGAATGCTACCCTTCAGGAGTCATATAGATTACAACAGAAGACCCGAGAGTTTCCGATAGGTGATAGAGGGAAAATAGTTCAAAAAGACGAAATGTTCCGAACGAGACTTATAGTTGCAAAAGACGAAATAGTCTGAACGACTCTTATAGTTCAGAAAGACGAAGTGTCGAATCGGACTTAGTAAGTTCAAAAGACGAAATGTTGGGTGAGAGACGTACTATAGATTCAAAAAGAGAAATGATGGAAAACGGACTTATTAGTTCAAAAAGACGAAATGATCGGACGGACAAATAGTTCAAAAAGACGAAATGTCGAAACGGACTTATAAATTTTCAAAAAAGACGAAATGTCCCAAAGGATACTAAAGTTCAAAAAAGACGAAATGTCCGACGGACTATAGTTCAAAAAACGAAATTGTAGCCGAACCGGATGCTGATTAAGTTAAACAAACGATATATGTCTCGAACGGAAGGCTACCCAGTTTATCTAGAGAGATTCTCCAAAAGAAGTTGACGAATGTCCGATCGTACTCCCATACTATGCTCCTTTTTCTATCAAAAAAGACAAATGTGTCCCGGAACGGAGCTTTAGTGTCTCGAACAATGAGACGGAATATAATGGGTGCGAACGGGGCCTTATTAGTTCAAACGACGTCTCGCAACATATATGTTCTCACACGAAAAACTGAGAACTATTCTTTAAGTAGTATAAAAAGACGATAGATGTCAAGGAAACGGTACTAACTCTTATCTCTAAATAGGATCGATTTTTTTCATCCGCATATCGGACAACACTTTTATAGTTCAAAAAAAGACGAAATTGTCCGAAACGTGACTTGTTCCAAAAAAGACGATTATGTCTGATACATGACCGATCTTAGTTCAAAAAGAAGCGGTATGTTCTCCCGAACGGACTGTATAAGTTTACAAAAAACAGGACGATTAAATCGTCGAAACGTGAACTTATAGAGTACTCGCAATAAAAAAAGTAGAATATGTTACGTAGAGGACTTATAGTTCTAAAAGACGAAAATGTCCGAATCAGTGATATATCATGATTCTAAAAAGGAACGTAATGTATACCGACACCTTATAGTTCAAAAGATACGAAAATGTCGTTAACGGACTTATAAGTTCAAAAAAGACATAAGTGTCCGAACGGACTATATAGGTTTCAAAACGACGAAATTGTACTGAAGGAATTTAGATTCAAAAGACTCGTAATAAATTAGTCCTGAGAATGTAGAACTATATTTACAAAAAGGACGAAATGTTCCAACGGAAATATGTTCAAAAAAGCGATAAATATTGTTCACGAACGGATACTTATAGTTCTCAAAAAAGACGATTAATGTCCAGAACGGTGAACTTATTGTTCAAAAATTACGAATGATCACATAACTGGACCTTTAATAGTTCAAAAAAGCGAAGTGTCGCGAACGGAACTTATTAGTTCAAAAAGACAAAATGTTACGAACGACATTATGTCTCAAATAGATCGAAATGTACCGGACGTGACATTTTAAGATAAAGTTCAAAAAGACGAAAAATGTCTCCAGAACGTGGACAGATTCAATAAGTTTCAAAAAAGTAACGAAAATGTTTCACGAACGGATTCTATATATTAATAGTCAAAATGACGAAATGTCTCCGAGCTTACTTATTAGTTTCAAAAAGACGAATATGTATATATCCGAACGGACTTAAGTTCAATAAAGATCGAAATGTTATCTATAATCAGGACTTAATATAGTTAATAAAAGACAGGAAATGTCCGTAACGGACTTATTAGTTCTCAAAAAAAAAAGGAACGAAATGCTACCGGGCGGAAATTTATAGATTATTCTCAAACAAAGAAGAAAGGTCCGATAACGGAACAAATTAGTTCAAAGAAGACGAAAT